>JAUCMT010037897.1:0-17288 GCA_032357475.1 Enteromius thamalakanensis | reverse complement strand
AAATAAATTATTTTCTCAAATACATGTTAGCCACAATTATTGCACCCAATGAGTTTACTCCTGTGATGCCTGAAGAGTTTGAGGAACACCTGATAAGAGAAAAGAGATCACTTCCTCCCGATCCTTCAGAATACCTGCTCAATCCCAGTGGAAGACCCAACCATGCCCATTATAAGATTTCTAACAGAGTCAGTAGTTTTAGATTGGTTATCTCTTGGTATTTGAATTCACGATGCCATGTGTCTAAACAAGATGTCCAGGACCTCCAGCTGAAATATAGAACCATCAACATTAAAAATACAGCAGTGTGTTTGCTGCTAAAAAGCTCTTTTCTTAGTTTCATCTGATCTTAGAAGCCAGTCCTATTTGTAGTTCCAGTCCTGTCTGACAACTGAACATGCTGGAGATTGTTTTTGGATGAGCGGGGAGAATTCTTCTTAAACCCTCCTGAACAACATGTGCTGATGTAGGAGCTGTTTGACTGTTATTTTAAAGGTTTTCTGACCCTGAGACTCTATTTCCTGGAGTTCTCCAGCTGTGCTCCTTGAGTCTTTAGCCACTCAAACTCTACTCTACTCTAGTCATAAGAATTTCTCCCTGTTTTCAATTGTTTTGATAGAGGTTATCTGTGATAGAGTAGAAGTGTGTACATTTTTGGAAAGAAAGATCAGAAGGATAAACAATGCAGATTTATATTCACAGCCACCTTTCCTCAGATTTACCAAGGGTGCTGATATTAGTGGAGGGCACTGTGTGTGTGTAATATACTGCTCAAAAAAATAAAGGAACACTTAAACAACACAATGTAACTCCAGGTAAATCACACTTTTGTGAAATTAAACTGCTCACTTGGGAAGCATCTCCTTATTTCTTCCGGAAATACATTAAATACTTACTATGTCATCCAACCTTGTTATTGTTGATGTAAATATTGATGCGGACAATCCCTCATGTCATCTCTCAGCAGAGTTTTTGAGTGTGAGTCAAAGGGCCTATTCTAAGTCCTGAAAGATGCAAAATGTCAATTTTACTCAAGTCAGATCAATAAAAATAAAAACAATTCAAAGCAGCTGTTTGCTACAATTAATCATCTTTTGGAACCACTACTGCCATCTTTCACAGCATCAGTTACTAAGGAGCAATGCTTTATTTTCTTCTTTAGGCCTTATTCTCCACCTCTGACTGCTTTCAATCCTTTATTTGAGATTTATGTTGATGTAATTTTGCAAGGAATGAAACCATCATCATGCACATTACATCCTTTTCAGACAGTTTTGCTTAAGTCATTCCTCCCTATGTTCAGTCCAATCATTACAAAGTTAGTAAATCTTTCACTACAAATGGATCGTGTTCCACTCTTTCTTAAAGCAGCCATCATTCGCCCGATGTTGAAGAAGCCCTCATTAAATCCAGAGGTACTTGCAAACTACAGGCCTATTTCAAACCTGACTTTTGTGTCAAAGGTTTTATAAAAGACAATAACTTTCCAACTTCAGAGCCATCTTGCATCTAATAATCTGTTTGAGGAGTTTGAGAAACAGCAGTGCTCAGGATGACAAATGATCTGCAGCTGGTGCTGGTTCGCCATCCTTGCTTATTCTCCTGGATTTGTCAGCGGCCTTTGATACAGTGGACCATTCCATTCTCCTGTATTGCCTCCATCATACAGTTGGACTCTTGGGAACTGCGTTACTACTTGTCTGGCAGGACTGAACATGTCATGTTGGGAGGATGTACATCCAGGCTGTCTACCGTCACATGTGGTGTTCCACAGGAATCAGTTCTTGGTCCTATCCTTTTCACCATCTATATGCGATCTCTTGGGCACGTCATTATTATGGTGATGACACGTAGCTCTACATTAAAACTGCTCCAAAACCTTCAGAAGCCATCTTGAACCTCTGCATGCCTGAAGGAGATAAAGGCTTGGATGAACAGCAATTTTCTACAGCAGAATAGCAGTAAAACTGAGGGACTCCTTGTTGGCACCCCCCACCACATCCGTTCTGTTCCTGTACTCCAGTTCACCTTCGATGGCCAGGTCTCCTCAGTCACTAATCTGGGGGTTTGGTTTGATCCACAGCTGACCCTCAGTGATCACCTCTGAATGTTTTATGAATCCTACTGAGAGTAAGGAAATTTAACCATATCACTCCCATCCTCAAATCACTTCATTGGCTCCCCGTTTCTTCCCGTATCGAGTACAAAATTCTTCTGTTAACCTATAAATGTACTTTTGGCCAGGCACCTTCTCACCTTCAAGATCCGGTTAGTTTAGAAACTTCCAATCGTATCCTCAGATCATCAGCTAGCATGCTTTTTCAAGTTTCCTTTATTAAGCTCCTTACTTTGGGCTTTTTGCTCTGTTGCCCCATAGCTCTTGAACCATCTTCCTGTCCAACTGAGAGTTACACAGAACCTGGACTCTTTTAAAGCAAATTTGCTGAGATTTTATATTTTAGTAATTGTGATAATTTTTATTTTTTATTTTTGTTTTTTTGTTTTTAGTGAAGCACTTAGATTTTGCTAATGAAAAGTGTTACAAATAAAATGTATTATTATTATTTTTGACTGACAATTAATGGTCAATTGATGCTGTTTGCAAATGGAATAGACAACAGGTGGAAATTATAGGCAATAAGCAAGACACCCCCAATAAAGGAGTGCTTCTGCAGGTGCTGACCACAGACCACTTCTCAGTTCCTCTGCTTTCTGGCTGATGTTTTGGTCTCTTCTGAATGCTGGCGGTGCTTTCACTCTAGTGCTAGCATGAGTCTTCAACCCACACAAGTGGCTCAGGTAGTGCAGCTCATCCAGGATGGCACATCAATGCGAGCTGTGCCAAGAAGGTTTGCTGTGTCTGTCAGCGTAGTGTCCAGAGCATGGAGGAGCTACCAGGAGACAGGCCAGGACATCAGGAGACGTGGAAGAGGCTGTAGGAGGGCAACAACCCAGCTGCAGAATGCTACCTTTGTGCAAGGAGGAACAGGAGGAGCACTGCCAGAGCCTTCCAAAATCACCTCCAGCAGGCCACAAATGTGCATGTGTCTGCTGAAATGGTCAGAAACAGACTTCATGAGGGTGGTATGAGGGCCCGACATCCACAGGTGGGGGTTGTGCTCACAGCTCAACACCATGCAGGAGGTTTTTACCAGAGAACACCAAGATTGGCAAATTCGCCACTGCAGCCCTGGGCTCTTCACAGATGAAAGCAGGTCCACACTGAGCACATGTGACCGAGTCTAGAGTCTGGACATCCTCCAGCTTGACCGGTTTGGCAGTGGGTCAGTAATGGTGTGGGCTGGCATCTCTTTGGAGGGCCGCACAGCCTCCATGGGCTGAATCCAACTGAGCACTTCTGGGGCATCATGTCTCGCTCCATCCACCAATACCACATTACACCACAGACTGTCCAGGAGATGGTGGATGCTTTAGTCCAGATCTGGAAGGAGATCCCTCAGGAGATCATCCTCCACCTCATCAGGAGCATGTCCAGGTGTTGTAGGGAGGTCATACAGGCACGTGGAGGACACACACACTACTGAGCCTCATTTTGACTTGTTTTATGGACATCACATCAAAGTTGGATAAGCATACTTCAATTATGAGTGTGGCTCCAAATCCAGACCTCCATGAGTTAATAAATTTGATTTCCATTGATTCTTTTTGTGCTCAGCACATTCAACTATGTAAAGAACAAAGTGTTTAATAAAAATAATTTAATTTATTCAGATCTAGGATGTTATTTTAGTGTTCGCTTAATTTTTTTGAGCACTGCATATTTTATCCATGGGAATTATTTTTACCTGTATAGGGGGCTTTCTGACACTAATCTTATTCATACTTTAATTTTTAAATACAAATTCTTGCATTTGATCTAAAAACGTAATAACAATCACATTATAATAATTGTATATAGCCTACCATATCAAAATAATTTACACTAACAAATACAACTGCATTTAACTACACTGTAAAAAATGTCCGTAGTTTTAACGGTGAAAGACTGTAAAGAAGCAACGGTAAAAAACTGTAAATTATGAAATGGGAAATTACCATTAAATTAACGCTTAAGTACTGTTAATGTAAATACAAAAAAAAATTGTTAATTTTACATTCTTACTTTGTAAAAACTGCATTAAAAAACTATTAAAACAACACTATAAAAAATGTCCGTAGTTTTAACGGTGAAAGACTGTAAAGTAGCAACGGTAAAAAACTGTAAATTATGAAATGGGAAATTACCATTGAATTAACGCTTAAGTACTGTTAATGTAAATACAAGAAAATGTTGTTAATTTTACCTTCTTACTTTGTAAAAACTGCATTAAAAAACAATTAAAACAACAGTAAAGTACACTAAAACAATAAAATAGTACACTGTAAAAATGCCCGTAGATTTAAAGGTAAATGATTGTAAAGCAGCAACGATAAAAAACTGTAAACTATAAAATATGAAATTACTGTGGAATTAACAGTTAAATGCTATTAATGTAAATACAAGAAAATATGATATTTTTGCATAATTTCTTTGTTAAAACCTCAGTTAAGTCCCTTAGAACAGCAGTAAAGTACACAAAAAACAAATAAGCTATTTAGCTATATTACAGTTTGCCTCAGATGCATGCTGCCAGAGAGGTTTTTACAACAATACAACAATTTTTGTACCTCTATGAAAATAAAATATTACAAACATGACATTACATGACCATTTGGCAATGACGCCTAGATTCAGAGTGGAGTGTTAATGAACTCTCTCTCTCTCACTCTCTCTCTCTCTCTTTCTCTCTATATATAATGTATGTACACATACACACACTATATATATATATATATATATATATATATATATTTTTTTTTTTCTTTCTTTGGAAGCTCAGTCTTTAATTGTTTCGATTTTTCAGTGGCTCAATAGATGTATAATACGTGTAATTACGCTGCATAATATAAAGAAACCATATATTTAATAAGCAATTTGTGTTTTAAAGTTATTGGCCAATTGCGTTTGACTTGTCCAATCAGCACTCAAGATGTTGCATCAGGTAACGTACGAACATTTTGAGATTTTCAACTGGCGGTTTTTCTCTGAAACAGAAATAGGGAACGTGCAAACCGCGACATCCTTCTGACATTGTTATTTTCCTCACGAAATCTGCCAGGTAAGCACAATTAATTCTCAAACTCATTCTGTAAAGTTTCTTTTAATGATTGGTTTAGTTATTTGAATACAGCTTTTGTGAGGTAAAAAAGCGTTATTTTTTTATCTTTAACGTCACAACTCACATGAGGTCTACCTGTTAGCTGTATTGATGGTAAAGTTTTATCTTTTTTAATATACAGCCATTGATTCAAGTCATTAGAAATTAACGAATTTGCTCTGCTTACTTTGATTTAAAATAACTGTGACGCAGTTTAGCAGTCTGCCGTTCCAACTATGGCGAAGCGAACATGTTTAAACGTGATCTCGCCTCTATTATCACTTAAGTTCACGACGAGTGAGATTTGAATACATTAAAATGTACACGTGCTGTTTTTGTAGTTTAACAGTGCAAAGTGTGAGGGAATATGTTTTGCACTGCAGACTGCATCGCAACGAACCTCGCGCCATTTTCAAATGTGTCGCAGATGATTGCAAACAGTCCTTTTCTAAATATGTAGCATTTAAGAGCCATTTTTATCGGCGCCATAACAGCTCTACTGCTGCTGTGACTGCACATGCAGTGGGTGATACGGATTTAATTTGTAGTGTTTCACTATGTAGTTATCAGTGGCAGAATGTGGCTAGTCTTGTTGCTCACTTAAAGAACCATATTAAGGAAGGTCGTACAGTTTACTGTCCAGTAAGAGGGTGCAAAAGTGTTTTTCACGTCACGTCCTCTTTTACCTCTCATATGTCTAGGAAGCACAGGAACTGTTCAGTTAACAGCATTACTGATTCGCATCAGCCTTCTGCATCAGAGAGACTGTCAGTTACATCCGAGCAGTGTCCTGCTGACCTGGATGCAAATACAGGTGAGTCTGAAGTAAGTGAAATAGGCTCATTTCAAAATTTTGATGATTTGTATTTAAGAAATGTGAGCCTGTTTTATATGAAATTACAAGGACAGTTTCTTCTTCCAGTTTCTACAATACAAAATATTGTAGATGAGATGCAAAATATTCATGAATTGGGACAGACATATACTTTTAGTAAGCTACATTCACTTTTGCAGAACTTGTCATTACCTAATGAAACTATTTCTCAAATCTTTGCTACTGTGAAGGAATCAGACTTGTTTTCTGCGTGTCATAAAGGACCAATGCGAACAGAGTATTCAAGGAGTCAGACCTTTAAAAAAGTGTTTAAATACGTTGAACCAAAAAGAATACTTTTAGGTAGAGATGAGAATCGGACAGAGCGATTTGCGTACTATGTACCTGTAAAAGACACATTGAAGTGTCTGCTGAATTCAGATTTTGGAAGGAAGTGCATTTCAATGCACCTGCCTGATAAAAACTCTGCTGATGTACTTTGTGATTGCTCGGATGGCCAAATACTGAAGTGCAGGAATTTCTCTCAAGACATCCCAAACCTCCAGCTACTGCTCTATCAGGATGCTTTTGAGGTGGTTAACCCTTTAGGGTCTGCACGAAAAAAACACAAAATTTTGGCTGTATACCTTTCTCTTGTCAATTTGCCAGTTCATCTCAGGTCAAACACAGAACATATGCAGCTGGTTATGTTGTGCAGAGAAAAAGACTTTAAAGACTTTGGTCATGAAAGTGTTTTCTCAGAGCTAATAACAGACCTGAAAGACCTTGAGGAAAATGGAATTGCTTTGTCAGATCAATCTATTATAAAAGGCACACTTTACTGCATTGCCGGAGACAATTTGGGATCCCACTGCATTGGTGGATTCACTGAAAATTTTAGTCAGTCAAGCTATTTTTGCAGGTACTGTCTAATTACTAAAGAACAATTCCAGAGTGTTGACCCAAATGTGTGTGGTCCGTTGCGCACTGTTGAAAACTACAGTGCTGTTGTTAACCAATTACAGACCGAAAATGAAACAGTTAAAGGCATAAAGTTTAATTCAGTTTTCAACTCTTTGAAGAACTTTAAAGTTTGCCAACCTGGCTTGCCACCTTGCCTTGGTCATGACATTTTTGAAGGCGTGTTGTCTTACGATGTTGCTCTTTATGTCAAATATTTTGTTAAGAAGAAGTGGTTCACATACCCAATTCTTAACCGTCGAATCAGGCAGTTCAAATAACAGTGGTTCTGATGCATTCACAAAACCTTGTGAGTTAAATTCTCATGGACCTAAGCTAGCTGGTCAGGCCATTCAAAATTGGAATTTTTTACGTCTTCTACCTGTAATACTTGGTGATAGAGTTGTGGATCCTGCAGATGAGGTTTGGCAATTAACTCTTCAACTAAAGGACATTGTTGAACTGATTTGCGCTCAGAAAATTTCGGTGTCACAGGTTGCATATTTGGATGTTCTCATCCAAGAATACTTGGAGTCTAGAAAAGCAGCCTTTCCAGAAGTGAATCTAAAACCAAAACATCACTACCTTCGACACTATCCAGGTCTGATACTCAAATTTGGTCCATTGATCCGATTATGGACAATGAGATTTGAAAGTAAACACAGTTACTTCAAAAGATGTACCAGACATCTGAAGAATTTTAAAAATTTGTGTCACACCCTTTCTGAAAGGCATCAGTTGTTTCAGGCCTATTTGACATCTGGATCTTGTCCCCCATTCTTACAACTGAAAGATAGTTCTCCGTTTTATTCTGAGCTTTACAGTGAAACTGTCAAAGATGCAATCAGTCCGTTCAGATTCAGTGAAACACAAACAAGGGTTTCTGCAGAAATACAGTATAAAGGAACTGTGTTCAAAAAGGGCCAACTGTTTGTCATTAGAAATGAGGAGACAGTGGAGTTTGGTGAACTTATGCTCATGTTAATCACAGAGGAGCATGTTGATTTGGTGACCAGGGTGTTCATAGCAGATTTTCTTCCTGAGTATCATTTGTACTCCCTAAGAAACACCAGTGAAAGGGTTCAGTGTCTGAACATTGACCGCTTGCCTGATTATTACCCACTGTCATCTTACATGTTGCAAGGACATAGGGTAGTTCCACTAAAACACAGCATTGTGTCTCATTAGATCAATACAAGCTTGCATAGTTGTAACATTGGTTTGTATTGATAAAACTAGTTTTAAACTAAAATAGTGCAATTCAAACTGATATTTTTGCATCATAATATTTCACTCTTTGTTGTTTGCACAGCTCAAAAACACCTAACATGTATGACAAAAATGGTATTTCTGATATAGTTTCGACAACATCAATCTGTTACAAGTTTCCTTCTTCTATTGAACATAAAAGAAAACACTTTGAAAAATGTGTATCAGAATGTTTACAAAAAAAATCTTTAAAAGTCTTTGGTTATATTTTTCTTATTTCTTTTCATTGGAAAATATATTTTATGTTCAAAAGACGAAAGATACTCATACAGGTTTGAATTCAAACAATTTAATTGTGCTCAAATGGGCCAACTATACCTTTAACTAATTTTAGAATCACCAAATTAATTATTTTTCTCTTTTCTAGTCATGAATGAATCGGAGCAAAGCAGTGTAACCACTGCAATTGCTGAGATTCTCAAAGATATTTCATCCTCGGTGCTACAGTCAGTGGTGGAGACACTGAACTCACTTGGAGTATCTTCACCTGAAGATTTCCGATATGTTCAGGAAGCAGATCTCTTGCCACACTGCAAAAACTGAAATCTAAGAAAGTTTAAAAAGCTTATTTCTTGAAAATATTTCTTGTTTTTTGCCATTGAAGATAAATAGTCTTATAAAATACAATGCACATTAGACTATAAATCTTAATTTAAGAAAATTGATCTTACACAGTCTAGGCAAGTAAATGTTAACTTATTTTGAGAAATAATTACTAGAAACAAGTGAAAGCTATGAAGCCCAAGTATAGGTGCATGTTCAATAAGATTATTGTGCTAATTTTAAGACTGATACCACTACCTAAAAATTCTAATTTCCAGAACCCTGAGAAAGTATGTTTTTGTTATAAATGAGTCAGTCAGTTTTTAAAAAATTCAGCTCAGAAACATTGTTTGCATGAACATAAGACCCTGGGCTAAAAAGTTGTTTAATTTTGATTTATTTTTTTATCAAAATAAAATACAAATTGCAAATGTTGTATCAACAACTTATTCAACATTACAGAATTTTCTGTATCACATCTAACAGATTTACCTGCCAGCATTTAACACAAGTATTAAAAGACCCCCTAAGGAATATTCCAGGTTCATTACAGGTTATGCTCAATAAGCAGCATTTTTTTGAATAACACAGGTTATCACAAAACAAAAAACTTTTGCTTTTTCTTCTTCTTCTTCAAAAAAAAGGTTTGATCAATACTAATAAAGCTTAACTTGTACAGAATATCTCTTTAAAACATCAAAACACAACTCCACAGAACATGTTTTTTACATATTTGAAGACTTCTGTAATTCGATAACATCTCCAAGACAATATTTAATAGGGACATATGTCACGTCCTTGTGATTGATACTGTAATATGGTGTAAAGTCTGCAAAATCTTCTGCGTTTATGAGATCAGTTCCCTCTGCAAGATTGGGAACCTCAATTTTATAAGACATGTAGTCTTTATCGAAACAGATAGTACTGTACCTCTGACACTCAAAACAATACAAGGATGAATTTACGACATAAATATTCTTCACAAGACCAAATTCAGGCAAGTTATTAGAATTTGAAATGCACACTAGTGTTTTTTCACAAATGTATTTGTTACCATTCAAAGTAACCCACTTAACGGACACTGCATGGTTTATCTGATCAACTCCAAAGTAGTCCTTAACTTTTCCTTTTAAATAGGGCATATTTCTTACTTCTGATACTGGCCCCAATACAGATTCACTACTGAAAATGGGGTGGTTGGAACTGTTTACATTCTGACAGCATTCAAACATTTGATTGTGCCTAATCAAGGACTTGCAAACATTTTTAAAATTTACTTTTGAAACCCATTTTTTAAAAAAACAATGTTTCGATTCGAATCTCATGCACATGTGACGGAGCATAGGTCCCAACAGCTTTATCTGGGATGGAACATGAATCAGGTAATGTTGTTTAGGTGTAATGTTGCACTCTGAAAAAAGGTCCTTGAAATGCTTAAGATGCTGTTCGATGAGTACTTTCAACTTGTCAATAGTCTCAAGACTTATAACAGGTGAAAACAAAATCTGAACTATCTCCATAAGTTCAAGAATGAATGAAAAAAATGCACTACCTTTAATAACATCCAACAGAAATGGCAATATTTTGAGCAAAACAAGCATTTGACCTGAGGACTGCTTCAGTTTATTGTCATTGGAAGCTAATGTACTGTATGCAATAGGACAAGGCCTATCTCTAGAATCTAGTGGAGAGTATGGGAAGCCAATGATATCAGCATTGAAAGCATCTAGGTCCAGTTGTCCCGAAAGAACCAATTGTTTCAACATGCACTTAAGTTCCATGGGAGCAATACCCTCAAGAATTACATGCATTATATCTTGAGGTGTTTGTTGGATTAAATTGAAGGCAGGGAAATCCATAACTTTGCTCCTTCGGTTTATTCCATATGTAGTTTTAAGGCTGTTCCTGAGAAACTCAGTGCTGGCTTTCTCAATGTCACTGCATTGACGAATGTGTCTTTCCAGTGTTCTTTGCTCAAAGTTTTCTTCTTTAAAAAACATTTGCATATCTTCAAAAGAACATTCACAATGTCTGCATTTACTGTATGCAAAACCCACACCCTCTTTAAATCCACAAAGCTCATGTTGAGCTAAAGTATCTCCACAGATGGAAACCACTGCTCCATATATTTCATGTTCACCACTCGCAAGATTAATTTTCACACCATAATAAAGCTTTACCAAGTCCTCATGAAGTCTTGCCAATATTGCATCAACTCCACATTCTGAGAGGTCACTTTTCTTTGCTATGGCAAGAAGGCGGATTGAAGCTAATTTTGACCTGTACTTTGGATTAATGTTTCCCAAAGTGTAGTAAAACATAAGCAACTTATTCTTTGAAGCATGAGACCCAAGTGGATTGCAAATTTCAATGTCATCTGAATAAAGGATTATCTGTAAAGCAGAGGGCTTAGAGGAAAATAAAGGGTGTGATCGTATAAATTCGCCATCGATTATGTCATAAAAATATCCACTGCTGCACTTCTGAGGTCCAGCATTTATCATTGCAAAGATTTTCGGATGAGACAGTAATTGTTCTAAACTCTTTATCAATGGTATATAATGAAAAAATTTGTTTTTTATGCAGAGGTCTCTTCTTTTTTTTCTTTTTTGACAGCACACTGCTAATCCAACTGGAACTTCTTCTGCTTCCACAAAACTGAATTTTTCTTTTATGACACTGTCTTGCCTGTATGTTGTTGAAACGGCAGCAAATGGATCTTTAAAGCGGTCAAAGATTCCCAAAGCTTCTTGCTGAATGTTGTTTTCTGAATTTCTGTTGAACACTGCTTGTAGCTGACTCCTCAAGCTGTTAAATAACTGAGCTTGATACTCCTGAACTGCTGCCACAACGTCATTCACTCCACTCTGAGGCGGGAAGAGAGAGAGAAAAAAAAAATTGCGGTGAGATACACTGAAAATTACATAAACAATAACAGATCATTATACAATATTTTGTGTGTAAGAATTTTTTTAAACCACCTGTCAAGTTTTTTTAGGGGGAAAAACCCCCAGTAAAAACTGTCTTTTTTAGGCAAACAACAAGCTTAAACAACAAAAAATTCTTTGTATGACTTTGGCCTTACAAACAGCTTAAATCCTTGCTGGCATTGATTGTATTTATGTAATTGGGTATCTGAATAAAAACAAACAGAAACTAACATTAATACCATAACTAAGTGCTTTCTTTTTCTGCCTTTCTTGTAAATTCAGGAATTCATGGATAAAAACAATTATATTTTAGCATTTGAAATACTACTTGGACTAAAGCACTTACTGACGGATTAGCAGGTGTTCTGACATTTTTTCCTACTCTCTTACCAAATTGGTCGCACTCTAGAGCCCTGTCTTGTGTAACATTAATTCTGTTTACTTTTTCTTCCCCAAAGGACTCAGAGGAGAGCACCGAGGCAGACATTAAGAAGACCACATTGGGCATCTATGTCATAAAGCATGAACTTGCAAATGCGACAGAAGACCCAGAAGATGTAGGCATTGTGCTGGAAGGTGTGGAGGTACTTTCTGGATTGGGTAATGTAGCATTGGCTACGGCCATGCTACTTGGCCTTATATACTCTTTGAATCTTAAATATCCACAAGAGCTTTGAGGTGCTGCAGAAAATCATACTGGAGCTTGACTATAAAAAACTATCTAAAAAAGCTCAATCCTTGAAGACCAAACTCTTTATCTAAGACTCATGGAAATTAAAAATCCCTTCGTGTTCATGTTGAATGGGATTTCTCACTCTTGAATTTCACTTTGCACATTCTTTTTCAAGAAGAGGACATTTTATTTTTCATTGTATTTTTTCATTTTTGTTTTATTGAAAACATTTTCAGTTATGAAAACCTATTTTTGTGAAAAAAAAATTCCTTTCTGTCGACACATTTGAAGTTACCGAACTACTCATTTAATAATAGTTAAATTGAGTTTAAATTCTGGAGAATGGTATTTATTTTGTGCATTGTTGTTCTTTTGTGATGGCACTACATATTTTGCACTTGTCAGGTTGCACTTTGAAGTGAAACCGTTTTTCTTTTTTGCTCATTATTTTGAGCAGAGGTTACTGCCTATTGATTTTTTTTTTGTTTGATTTGATTATTTGGTGGATTGTTGTGCTTTTGTACTGGCACTACATATTTTGCACTTGTCAGATTGCACTTTGAAGTGAAATTGTTTTTCTTTTTTGCTCATTATTTTGAACAGAGGTTACTGCCTATTGTATTTTTTTGTTTGAGTTAAATACAGATTTTTCCAGATTTTTTGAAAAAAGTTTTTAATTTAACTTCATTTAAAGAGTCTCATTTGTTATGTTATGTAGGTATAATTATATCTTGTAAGCAGGACAAACTTTTGTATAGTTCACATTCTGACGAAATTTAATGCAGTTAATATGGCAATATTTTATTCATTATGCATGGTGAAATTAAATGTAGTTAATCTGACCATAATTTCTCTATTAGGCATGGCAAAACATTATCAAGTAGGACTGACCATATTTTAGTTTTTTGTTTGGATTAAATAAATGTATGTTCATTTAACAAGATTACAACAAATCATTTCAAACTGGTTAGATTTTGTTAGAAAAACGCAAGTCAATTGGATGGAAAAGTTTTCCATAAATTAGTTACGTTCATTCAACAACTTTTTTTTTGAGTGTATAAGACACTCACCCCCAGTTTCACAGACAAGTCTTAAGCTAGTCCCAGACTAAATTGCATGTTTGAGCTGTCTCAAATGAAAATATCTTGCTCTGGCATATCTTGAAACATGTCAGTGTTCTGTGTTTAGATTGCACACCTGTAATATTTTCTTAAAAGGCATTTTAGTAAAAGTTGCTTAAATATCTTAATTTAATTAATGCCTAATCCTGGCTTAAACTAAGCCCCGTTTGTGAAACCGGGCCTTAGTGTTTCTCTGTGAGTCTTGTCTCAGCAGGATCTGCTCAAGTCCACTATGATCTGTTCTTCTAGATGTGTGTTACCTGCAGGAACTGGATGTGATCCTGTGTGTGCGAAAGTTGCTCCAGCTCAGCGTCTCTCCTCTTTAGATCATTGATCTCCTGCTCCAGTCGCTCCAGTCGTCCTTTAGCTTGACTCACTGCTTGCTTTTCCTGATCTCTGATCAGCCGTATCTGCTGAGAGCGGCTTTTCTCAATGGAGCGGATGAGCTCAGTAAATATCTTCTCACTGTCCTCCACTGCTGTCTGTGCAGAACGCTGTTAGGACACACAGTGATTCAGGCTTCAGTGAGTTTGAACTGAGACTGTCACAAACTTCTTTTCTTCTCCGGACTCACCTTATGAGACTCCACAGCCTCTCTCAGCTGCTGGAGATCTTTCTCTCTCTGCTGGATTCTCTTCTGGAGCGTCTTCTGAGTGTCCTTCAGCTGCTTCTGCAGGACAAACAGATGATAGTGAGTCTCACAGAAAACTACTGACACTAAATCATCATGTGATCATATGAATCCAGGAAAAGTGGAGCTGATAACTAATGGCTGTAGGTTCAAACTCCCGAAAGGATGATCATTTACCACAATCTTACACGAATTCACATGAAGCAAAATGAGTGTATTACACCACATATGTAAGTATTATAAAAGTAAAACTGACACTGATATCAAGCTTTACACTGACAGTGTTTCTTCAGTTGTTTAATCAAAGCCTATTATATGAAAGACTGTGTTGATATAGGTTTTCAGCAAACAGTGAAACTCTTTATTCAGCTGCTGTGTGAATGCTGTGAGCTGTTAATATGGTGCTGATATAAACACATATGAAATGAGTGTCAGCAAAACTTCCTCTGAGTCTAGTGTTAAATACCTGTTTCTCTGTCCTCTGGTTTGCAGCTGATACAGTGTCATGGTTTTTATGTTCATCCAACAAACACCGCAAACAGATACATTTCTGATCAGTGCGACAGAAAACCTCCAGGAGCTTCTCATGTTTCTGGCAGATCATCTCCTGCAGCTGTCCAGTGGCTTCAGTCACTTTGTGTCTCTTTCCTTTAAAGAATCTCTCATGTTGTTGGAGGTGATTCTGACAGTAAGAGTTCAGACACATCAGACAGGACTTGACAGCTTTGTATTTTCCTCCAGTACAGACATCACACTGAACATCTCCAACTCCAGCGTCACAGTCAGCAGGATGTTTTCTCTTCTTCTGTTTCTCCACCAGTTCAGTCAGCATGATGTTTCTAGCTAAAGCAGGTCTTGGTCTGAAAGTCTGTCTGCACTGAGGGCAGCTGTACACTCGCTTCTGATCATCCTGATCCCAGCAGCCTGTAATACAGCTCTTACAGTAACTGTGTCCACAGGAAGTAGTTACTGGATCCTTCAGGAGATCCAGACACACTGGACACGTCAACACATCCTGAGAAAAACTGTCTTCTGCCATTTTACTGCTTGATTAGAGAGACACAAACACAACAGCTCAACTACAGCTCAACTACACTTCAGTTTCTCTTTCCTTGAACTCACGTGATTTCCGTTTCCTGGTTCTGTGCAGAGGTGGGTAGAGTACCCAAAAACTATACTCAAGTAAAAGTAAAAGTAGTTACAGAAATATTCACTCAAGTAAAAGTAATAGTCAGAATAGTTACTTGGGTAAAAGTATTGGATAAAAAAAAAACTACTCAAGTAGTTACTAGTTACTTTGGATCATATACTGAATATGAATAGTCTATTTTCATTTAGATATCTAGGTCAAATGTATTACATATACACACAGACACACACCACTGTAAAAAAAAATCCCGTAAAAAAAAAGCACCATAAAAATACGGTCATTCTCCGTAATCGAAGTGTTCCTGCAGCTGGGACGCCACAATAAATAACATTCCTGTCATTTTCATACCAAATTATTAAAAAGACTAGCTACAATGCTGTTCCATGCTATTTATTACTTAAAACTGAAATATTACATTCTTACATTTCTGTATACAATTTTTACAGATTGCTTAATAAATACTGTATCACAACATCTCAATATAGCAAATGTCATGAACTAGGTGCTGTCGCGGTCTCGCGGACACGGCTGGCAGAGGATGAAACATTACACGACCAAGTTAACGAAGTTCCCTGAAAACCACTATTGCAAATTTGACATTATAGCCTATACAAGACTTAACATAGTTAATATTTAGTTCAGTATTTAAATTTGAATTTATTGAAATGATATATTGCTGAGTGCGTTTGCTCCATTTGCTTAATGAAAATAGCTTGAGATCACAGCAGATCAGTCGCAAATATGCAACACACAGAGTAGCACAGTTTTTTTAATGAATGATTTGCGTTTTTGAATTTTGAAACATGTGAGTCAACAATTCAGTGGTCAATTCATAAATAAAGGCACTTATTTATTTTTAAATGATTCTCAGCCGTCTAAACTAGAGTGCGGATCGGGCCACATTTTTCTATCCGAGCTCGGCCCGCGTCCGACAGAGCAGTAACTGAACCCGACCCGAGCCCGACCGGCATTAAGATATTTATGACCGAGCCCGATCCAAGTCCAACACAGTTAAAAAAAAAAAATTTCTCATACTAATGACACATGCACTTTTTAGTGTGGAAAGCCCGCTTTTATTAACTGTAGGCAGGCTTTCAGAAATGCCAACAGATGAGAGCATCAGTGCATGAGCCCGACCCGAACCCGAACATCCTTTCTAAATATTTGTCCGAACCCGGCCCGACCCGTTGGGTACCGCCGGGTAACTTCGGGCTCGGGTGTCCATCCTATAGTCTGAACCAGATCGTTTGTAGGCTTCAATGACTGATTCATTAAAATAGTCACTTGCTGTCACTTACTGGTGGTTTACTTTTATAGTAGGCTACTTTCATCTTTTTTTCCATGATTTCATATATAAGTATACACTACATTAAAACACCAAACTCTCAACATTATGCTGTTATAAGTTTGCCTGCAAGTGTAAGCATTCATGCTATATTTTGGCTACAAATAACAGTCATAAATGCATCTGAATGCTGCTCCTGTTACTTCTGCAGTGGAATGATCAATTTTGTGGATGTGTGTGATTTCATATGATTGGTAACCGGTAACATTGGTAACATTATCTTATCATATTAATATAGGTCAAATGACTTTGCAATATTTGTATGCTATATTAAGTCATATAAAATGTAATTTCCTAACACGAAAATTGTGGCCAGTGAAATTGCTGAGTGGCTAGTAAATTTGGAAAAACCACTAGCCACAGTTTGTTGGTGAGAAAAAAAGTTAATGTCAAGCCTTGGTGTGTATGCTGTATATTTATATACATATGTATATCAGAATCAGAATGAGCTTTATTGCCAGGTATGTTTACACATACGAGGAATTAGTTTTTGTGACAACAGAATGATGGTGACAAGACAAGAAACAAATTAAATATTTATATACAAATATACAAAATATTGTAAAAGTACAATGGGCTCTTTGCACATAACGCCATGACATCATATCCGGTTTGAGTAATGCGGTATACCTTTTTCCGGTTTGGCAAAATTTG
>JAUCMT010037848.1:0-17292 GCA_032357475.1 Enteromius thamalakanensis | reverse complement strand
AAAACGCATTTGTTTTAAAGACACTAAGAAGGTATTTAAGACGTTAATAACCACAGAGCTCTTATAATGACTTTTGACATTATGTTTTGATTAATTTTGAATATGCTGAATGTCATTAATATGCATGCCAAATATTCTGTATATAAATTTAAGATAAAATGCTAAAATACATTTGTAAGATCTTCATATTCTAAGGAGACAATGGAGAATTTGATTTCTCTCTCTATCAAACAATCTTCGAGAATTAAACCAGCTTTGAAATAATATGAATTGTATATATAAACATTCAAAAGAGTATGATCTTATGCTCACCCTGGCTAAAAAAATAAAAATAAAAATACATACAGTACATAATAAAATATATGTAATTACAATTTCAAATAAAATAACTGTTTTTTATTCCAAAGTGGAAACTCTCCACATTATTTATTACTGAAACCATAAACATTTTTGCTATATTTCACTCATCATCTATAGGAGGCAGATCTATCTCCAAGTTATGGCTCCTAAACTTTGGAATTCATTGCCCTGGTCTCTTCAGACAATAACCACGCTGCATGAATTGAAATCTAAGCTCAAACCCTATTTGTTCAACCGGTCACAAAATGTTTTTTTCTTAAACTGTTTGATTGTTTGCACTACTGTGATATGCAACTGCAATCACACATGTCCTTCTATGTAGGAAATTATTATTTATTGCTATTGTCATTGTAAAGAATCCTTGAGTTTGTGAAAGGTGCTTTATAAAGTAAACATTATTATAATTAAAAAGTTGCCATATCTCCATTTCTCATTTTTAACTAGTTTAACTGGAGTGCTAAAATAACAAATTATAACTAATAAAAAAACTATGAATAAAGCTATATTTTATTAGTTACAGTATTGCAAAATTACTAAAACGTTCAAACTAAAGTGAAAACAGAGAGCCAAAATACTACAATCCTATTTTATATATTAAAACTCTAATACTACAAAGAGATGGAGAGAGAGACTCACGCCTCATTAGCTATATGATGAGCATTTAATGTGTGAGTGAAATACACCAAAGACTGATGACTAAAAAAGGAGCCTCTTTTAAAATATCTTATACCTTCTATCTTTTGATGTCCCTCTCCCACTGTAAGCTTCAGAGATCAGTCTTCCTTAGCAGTCTCAGTTCTCTGACATTTAGGATGATATTTGCACCGTGCTGAATCTAAGCCTATCACCTCACGTCTCTGTTTGGGCCGTCTGAGGAGAAAGTCTCGCCTGTGAGAGGTCTCCACATAAGGATCCTTTTGTTATTTCTCAGCGAACCCGTGCTCTCTAGACTTAAAGAATAAAATATACGTCTGGACATCAGTGAATAATAAACTGTTGTTTGAGATAATAAAGATGCTCGAGGCTACACTTCCTTGATCATGTGCCAAACGTTCTCTAGAGATCAACAAACCCCAGAATCGCCTACAGTTTCACGTCTATTGGTTTCTTGTGAACTTAAACTCGACTGCCATATGTACATCCCAATGTGAACCTATATCCACATGCATGCTCAAAAAGAGTCATTAGCTGGGCAGACGTTGTCTTTGGATCCAAACTCAACTAAAACTGTTATCTCTGTCAGTGGTCTTTATGTCCTAAAAGAATGTATAAAAACAACCATACACGTCTCTAAAATAAAACATACTTTGTCTTTTAGGGATGAAAAGAGACAAAGATGACTACAGCTGAGTCCTGCCAAAGAAAAGAGTCTTTGTGTGGGACATATTGACTTATTGGCCTATATATTGGCCTATAGTCGAACTTAAAGAGTCAATCTCTGACGTTCAAATCCGAGAGGCCTGTCAAAACGGCATTTTCATCCGATCTATTCAACAAATAAGAATCAAACTTTATGGTTTTACCTCACACTTTGGAAAACTGGCCACCTAGAAGCGGAATACACGAAATGACTCATAGGATATTTAACATGAGAGATGTGGCATATGAAAATGGAAAAGGACACATGCCTGATAGACATAATATGCGTGGTGACAGGAATGAGTATCTGATTGATGGGTGGCTGCTTTTCCTGCGTTTGTTTGGGATGTAACAGAGGGGAAGTACAGATGTGGTGTCAACCGGGCTTGCCAGGGCATTACCTGTCACCATAAACAAACTCTCCTCTCATAAACAATGAAATAAAATCCTTCCTTGGACTTGCCTGCGGTTCTGTTTTTGCTTTCCTGATTGAGCATAGATGGGGAAAATCCAGTGAGCTTCAAGCTGCCAAAGCTGCAAGCAAAAGCGGGTTGGTGAGCTGCCATCATAACTGCAAACAGATATAAATCGCACGAAAAGCGAATCTCATGGACTCACAAGCATTTAAATCTTGGCGAAACTTCTAAGCGCCTAAATTACTCATTTACTGCAGTTATAGATCACAAAGAATGTTGTTATGCAGAGAACATCGCAAAAATGTCAGATATGGGAAGACTGTGGAGGACTCCCGCCAAACATAATGTTATGATATGAACGGCTTTTGTTTATTTTCACAGCATTGTTATAATGAGGAAAAGGTGGATTTACAAGAACAAGATGCGTGACAGCCACAAGGAAAAGAGCTCAGGTATTTTTCGGAGGTTCAAAGCTTTAAAATCTGCCTTCTTTATGCTCAACTCTCATAACGTTAGTAATATGACCCACCAGCCCCAACCCCCCCGCCTCCATCCCAGGAGTGTTAGACACTGATCTATACAGATTCAAGTACAACTCGTACCCTACTTAGCCAATTAATGTTATAGTCACTATGTCCTAACCTTAATTACAGTGAAATTGAATGCAGGGCCCAGAACAGCCTAGGGTGCCTATTTGAGGATGTGTACTGATGGTCGGCTTTTTATGAATTTGATATGTATCATCTGAAAGAAAATAAGATTGCAAAAATTAATCACATGGTGCTGCTCTTCAAATAGACCATAGCGATTATGCACGGGAGAATAATCAATAGCAGAAATTTCGGTACTACCTATTCAAAATTCACATGTTTGATCATTTTTAAGGTGCCACCCAACAAGAACACAACGTTAATAAATTGAGTGGACAGAAAAGCTGATAATACCCATAACAACTGATAGTTTGCGATAGGGTTTGTGGTAATGCTAACGTTTCTTTCAATATCCAGATATCGTTGTTACTGATATTTAGGAAAATCTTTAAACATATTCTGGTCATGTAAATGAAAATGTGTTTTAACACTACGCCAAAAGTTAAAGCTATGAAAGGTGATTGACATTTCAGCAAAAAGACAGTGACTGGCAATAATGTATCATTAGCCATTAGACATTGTTACATGTACACTGCCAGTGTTCTGTTAAACGTGTAAAATAATTTTCAGCATACATCATTTTCACTTGCCTACTTTTTAACACACTGAGTAACTGATAAAGTTTCACTTACAGAGCAGTGAGCGCTGAGGAAAGCCCTCCGTTTCTCTCACACATGCAGAGAAAGAGTCTTACATGCCGAATAAAGATGGCATAAATGGGAATACAGCATTTTTGGGGGTTAAGACAGCATTTTTTGCTTGTTAAAATTATTTGTTTTCATTGACTAAGATTTACTGATTCAATTTCATCTTCAGATTTCTTTCATATGAGCCAATTAAGGCAGAAAACATAATTAATATCCATTAACTGACTGTTTTCAGGGATATGCTCCAAGATGTGTATGTTACTATTATTGTCCAGTCCTGGTTAAGTACTTTTTTAGTTCTTCACTGAAAGTCTCAAGGATACAGTTACGTGCAAATCAATGTTTTTAACTAAACCAAACTATAAACCAAGTGTGAGGTTAGTGAGAATATTGCTTTAATGTTCTGTACAGCTGATATTTGCATGACACTAAGTTTGACATTGTTATAAAGCGGACAGGACACAGATGTTAAGTGCACAATAATACCATTTAATAACAGCAGCGGGTGATAAACAGAGAATAACAGGAAAATTGGGAAGTGCAATGGTAGAGGATACTTTCACTGAGGAGAATGCAGTTCAGAGCTGGAGATTATGGAGACGATAAGACAACCACACACCACATACAACTTGGAATCCAGGAGCGTTGGAGAGACACAGATACTGAGGAGCAAAATGAGATAAGGACATGGGTAAGTAATAGCGGTAAGTATAACTAGGAATATCTTGCCAAGGGTTAGTCCACTTTGATGAAAACGAGCTTGATGCTGGAGGTGATTGGGGTGGTGATTGATGTGAGAGCAACAGGATCGTGAAAGGGTTTTAGCAAAGAGACATGAAATGTGGGATGAATTTTGTACTTAGGTGGCAGTTGGAGGCAAAAGGTGACAGGGTTGTTTCAACAAACCTGGGGCTGGCACAGGAGGATATCCTGGATGGATACCAACTTTGTGTAGCTTGCTTGGGAGAGGAGCATGTGGTAGTCGCTCTCGAGGGAGGGGACTGCACACATTGCATTCAGCTTTCGCTAGCTACTCTCCACTCTAGAAGGGCTCTCTTTGCTGAGGGAGCCTTCATGAGTGTGCCCCGTGGTGCTGGCCCTGCTGCCGCTGAGGTGGAGTGGCTCTTACATTGATGGAGCACACAAATAGACCTGAATGATGGGATTAAGACAAGTGATCCCCTCTCACCTTCCCAAGCCATCAGGTTTAGCAGCACCTCTTCCCCCCGAGGAGGACCATCCATGCGACATACATCCTACTCCGAGGAGGTAGATGTGGTCAACATGGACAGTCAGCCGCTGCCTCAGTCTCTCCAGTATTAGGAACTGCTGGAGGTGGTGACTTGCGCTGTGGAGAGGCTCAGCCTGGATTGGCCTGTAGCATCTCAGGCTGATCCTCCAGTTCCATCAAAGAGACTGCACCTAAGCAGGACCTGAGGTAAGTGCTTATGGCTAGGAAATCCCAGAACACAAATAAGTCCTGATCAAGTAGGACCAGGGCTTTTGAGAGCAAGGCCTTGGGAAGAGGAGTGTTTTTTGCCACATGGCAACCACTTCTCTTCTCTGCTCTCCTCGCGCCCCTCAGCGCTCTCCGGGACTTGTCTCAGCTTGGGGTTAAGACTAAATGCCAAGAAAAGTGTGCTTTCTCCGGTTCAGAGGACCACTTATCTAGGCATCATCTAGGCCTTAGCTAGGATTCAGTCACGACGCGGTCACGTTTGTCTCCCTCTCAAGCCAACTCGATCCTTATGGCAGTCAGAAGAGTGCGGGAAGGCCGTTCACCAGTCAAGCACTTTCAAAGACTATTGGGTCTCATGGCAGCAGCATGCAGAGTGATTCCTCTCGGCCTGCTGTACATGAGGCCCTTGCAGTATTGGCTCAAAACCAAGGGGTTTTCTCTGAGGGGAAATCCCCTTCACATGATCAAGGTCTCCTGACGGTGTGTGCGAGCCTTAGTTATGTGGAGGAATCCAGAATTCCTAAATTCGGGCCCGGTCTTGGGGACTCTGTGTCATCACTGACGGTCGACGCATCCCCCACCGGTTGGGGGGCGTGGTCTGTGAAGTGGTCACCATCTATCGTGGCACATAAACCGCTTAGAGATGCTGGCTGTGTTTCACGCGTGGAAACACTTTCTCCCAGACTTAAGAGATCGGCATGTTTTAGTTCGCACCAACAACATGACAACATTCTCTTATACAATCACCAGGGAGATCTGCATTCGCGCCCCCTGTACAAGCTGGCACACCAGATCCAGTCTCAGAGCAGACTATGTTCCGAGGCAGAGGCTTCGTCTGGATGCCTTTCCTCCAATAACTCTGCTCCCGGGAGTTCTGGAAAAAGTTTGCCAGGACGCGGTAAGCCTACTCCTATTACCAACGATCTGGCTGGGCAGAGTATGGTTCGCGGACATAAAAAAGTTGTGCAGACCATTTTACAATCCAGAGTTCCCTCCACAAGGAAACTTTATGCTTTGAGGTGGAAATTGTTCACTTCATGGTGTGGTGACCACCAGCAAGACCCAGTTAACTGCCTGATTGGTACAGTTCTCGAGTTCCTGCAGGCCAGGTTGTCCACAGGGTTGACCCACTCCACCCTCAAGGTATATACTTTTTTCGTTGACTTCTCCACACATACTCTTAACCTTCCTGGTCTCTGACGTCACCCGCCTATGCCGCCTTGCCCTTCCGTTGAACGGATTACACAGCAGGATCATACTGTTGAATTTTTTGTTTTCTTTTTAGAGACTCATTCATTAAGACCTGTCTCCACCTAAGTTAATTATTTAACAACATAACAATACCGCACCCTAGTTTCACAGACAAGGCTTAAGCCTAGTCCTAGGCTAAAATGTAAATCTGAGCTGTTTCAACTGAAAGAAAGTTTGTCAATGCCTTAGTTTTTTCTAAGGCATGTTTATAAAATTACTTAAATGTCCTAATTGAACTATGGCCTAATCCTAGATCTTTATTTTAAAGATGACAATCAGACTTTTCCGTGAAAAAGATTATCCCAGTAACATCATTATCCCAGTTTTGGTAAGGTAAATGTTTTGGTCACGTATGTAACCCTCGTTCCTTGAAGGAGAGAATGGGATCTCGTCAGAGGGACCAATCTACTTCGAGTGTAACAAAACAAGACAATGGGCATCGGCATGCTCTGATTGCATCCAGCTGCAAATGATTACTGTGTGAGTATAAGTGAGCAGTTGGTTCATGCATCATTTATGTTTTCACTGAGGAGGCAAACTAGGCCCAGCAGCTCAGCTGAGGTACAGTGGCTGTGGTGACGGGATGTGATGTGATGTGACGTGATGTGACGTCTCTGTTCCCTTCTTTAGGGAACGAGGGTTCCATACATAATCAAGATGTTCCCTTTCAGTCGGTCACTTTTGGCGCTTTTCCACTGCGTGGTACGACTCGGCTCGGCACGGCTCGTTACGGCACGGCACAGCTCAGTTCGGCTCGGTTTGCACTTCCACTGCAGTTTAGTCCCGCTTCAGAGTGGACGGGATTATTCACGTGTCGTTATAGTTGCGCCGCCTCTACTGCCGTTACATCCTCGTAAACGTGCCACAAACAAACACACAACAATGGAACATTTTTCATTCCGCGTTGCCCCATCAAGCTCTCCCTTGACCCGCTCCTCGGATATCAACGAGAGGAACATCTGTACTTCCTCAATAGACCACGAAACAGCCATTTTTGGTTGTTACAAAAAGGTGCGTTTCTTCAAACAAGACAACTGCATCCGATCCTTCGCTGGCTGTGCTGATTTAAATCTAGCGGGTCATGTGTGGCACGTTCAGTGACGCAGTAATGACGATTTTCTCTGGCTAATCAGTGACCAGCAGAGTTTACATGTTACGTTTTGGTAACGGTACGGCTCGCTTGGAACCTTGACTGAGGTGGTACTAAAAAAGGACCAGGTACCAGGTACTGTTCCCAGTGGAAAATCCCCCAAAAGTGAGCTGTACTGAACCGTACCATACCGTACTATGCAGTAGAAAAGCGCCATAAGAGTCACGTCGGTGATCGACAAATTGGGATCACTGCCAAAGCTTCAATGGAGCTTCCCTTTTCCAGCGCCCTGTGTATGCCTCGTGATCCTTCCTACAAGGCAGACAATAGGACAGGGCTCTACAAAGAGTAGGTCACTACTGCTGTTTCTCGAGCAACCTAACAGTAGGACTGGATACCACTGGGAAAGCGTGCCCTTCCACCAGAAGACAATTATTCACCTGAAGTAACCCCGTAGGGCTCTATTGCACATGGAACTCTCTGAGACGGCTCAGACTGCATTCTCTAGAGATGGCAGAACGTAGTCTTCTAGGAAAACATGGCCTTAGTAAGTGTACCCTGGAATACACATTTGGGATCCCAACAGGGTCACTCATATGGGCACTAGCCTGACAGTAGCTTTCAAGAATTTATTAGCTGTCACCCAGCTCACAGCTCTACAGGTGTCAGCTAGCAAGGAGTCCGTAACCTGAGTGGGCAGGGCATCCACTATCCAGTGGGCCATCCTCTGCTTGAAGACAGCCTTCCCTTTCTGCTGCCCTCCATGAAAGACAAAGAGCTGTTCTAAGGTACTAAAGCTTTGAGTTCTATCCACGTACTGTCCCAATACACGTACAAGACAGAGCAAGGCTAGTGCTGGGTCTGCCTCCTCCTGGGGCAGCTTTTGCAGGTCCACCATCTGATCCCTAAAGGGAGTGGCAGGAACCTTGGGCACATGGCCGGGTCGGGGTCTTAGTGTTGCACTGGGTCAGCTGGCTAGAACTCAAGGCATGAGTCGTCTACCGAAAATGGCTGCAGGTCCCCCATCCTCTTGATCATGTCTCTGATCAAGCACTTCCGGGGGTCCTGACTGTGAGAGGAACACTATTTGACGAAAAGGTTTCACTTCAACGCATAGGCCCATCTTGTGAACGGTGCTCGTGCTGAAGCGTAGTGAGAGCCGACCTGTAGGTCACCTAGAACCTCTGCGTCCCATCCAGGGACCATATGTGGAGTTTCCACAGGTCTGGACGTGGGTGCAAAAGGGTGCCCCGTCTCTGAGAAAGCAGATCCTTCCTCAGAGGAACTGGCCAGGGAAGGGCTGTCGCAAGGAACATGAGTTTTGGAAACCAGGTCCTGCTGGGCCAATATGTATTACTCAAAACATATTGAGGACCTGAGGACCATGAGGACTTGCTCCTCATCCTCCCTGATCTTGCACAGTGTCTGTGCTAGAAGGCTCACTGGGGGAAATGCATACTTGCATAGGCCCTGAGGCCATCTGTTTGTCAGTTCATCTGAGCAGAGCATTGCCTCAGTTAGGTTATCGAACCACTGGCAATGGGTTGTTTCTGGAGATGCAAACAAGTCTACCTGAGTAGCTCCGAACCGTCTCCAGATCAGCTGGACCACCTGGGGATGTAGTCTCCACCCTCCAGGAAGTGCTGCTCGAGACAGCTTGTCGGCTGCCCGATTAAACACTGGATTTGGATGGCACAAAAGGACCTCAGATGCTTCTGACTCCAAAGAGGAGGTGACGGGTGAGTTGTGACATGTGACAAGGGGTGCAGTGCGGACCAGAACGTCCTTGCCCTGAAGGCGCCCTCTGAGGTGTATTGCCAGCAACTCAAGGCAATTGATATGCCAGTGCAGCTGGGGAACCGTCCATATCCCTGATATTGCATGCCCACTGTACGTGGTGCCCCAGCCCATGGCTGAGGCATCTGTGAATACCACAGCATGACTGGATACCAGCTCCAGGGGTATTCGCACCCCTTGTTCCCTCAGAACAAGAGGAACAAGGGTCACCTCTATGACCTTGGTGAAGACACAAGGCGACAGGGACTGCCTGAAGGGCAGGACCTTGTACTGATATGACTGGCCCTTGAAGGCGAACCACAGGAATGGCCTGTGTCACGGGAGGATCGAGACATGAAAGTATGTGTCCTTCAGGTTGATTACTGGGGACGAATAAATCACGAAAATGGATTTCTGCGTCAACATCTTGAACTGCAGCTTGTGAAGTGTGCGGTTCAGAACTCGCAGAGCCAAGATTGGTTGTAATCCACCACCTTTTTTGGGCACAATGAAGTATAGGCTGTAAAACCCGGACCTCATATTGGCTGGAGGGACCGGCTCTATTGCATCCATCGCACACAGGACCGCGAACTAGATGGTAGAACCACACTATGGTAGAAGCTGTAGTGGTGCAGGTCTATTCTGAAAAGGGTGTGGGGAGCAGCAGATTATTTGCATTTAAAGAGATATCGACAAAACTAGCAAAATAATGTAATGAATGATGAAGGTGAAAATGGGGTATTTTGAGGTGAAAGTTCACAGATACATTTTGGTTAATATAAGATAAGATATAAGATAAAAATTAAAATACAATAATACAATAACAATACTTTTTAGTGCAAGTGGTTCTGAGAAAGTGACAGTGCACAATGAATGATAAATAATGAATAAAAGAGTAGGAGCATCATGTAACACAGAGACTTATATTACTGTACATATTGTATTATATTACAATATTTACAGTATATTATACATACAGTATATATCAGTGTGTTATATTACTGGCAATAATGACACATGCACATGACATGCAAGGCCTATCGTGACTGTGAATTAAGAATTTATTTTGCAACAAAACTAAAATAAAAAAATGGTAATTAATTAAGCAATTGTGGACCACCAATTGAAAAGCCACGGGAACATATTTTTAATGTGTGGTCATAATATCATATTTAGTGTATAAAAATAGAAAAGCGCAGGGATGCAAACAGTAAAAAAAGTACTACAGTTTGTTTGGACATGATGGCCTCACTGGAATTTGCATAATCTCTGAGCAGGTACTTCTTTTGAATTAATAACTATTTAAAATGTATACACGCACTTAGTGAAATCACATTCAGCCTGCAGGGTACAAATATTTGATAAACATATCAACGACATTTCCTAAATTATGTAATACCTGACAGATGCAGATAAGTAAAACCTCTTAAATATGCTCTCCTGTCCCCTCATGGGATAGTAAAATGTTCATTTAAGACTTCAGAATCTTGGAAAAAAAATTTTGGGACATTTTTGCCCACTGTTTTGTGAATACTGTGAATTCAGTTTTTTTTTTTTCCCAAGCCATTTATACACCACACAGTCAAGCTAATCCGAGAATTGGAACTGATGGTTGCAAAGATTGTTTATGGCACTTAGAAAAAAAATACTTAAAGGACATCGCTGCCAAAACGTTTTGCTGGCACCTTTATTTTTAATAGTACATGTACTGTACTTTAGATCATGTTTTCCAATACCTTCCTTCTTTTACACACATCTGAGTTTGACATCTCAACAACAAGATTAACAGAACAAAAAAAAAAAAAAAAATCTCAGACGAAACAAAATTTGGATGGTTTTTATTTGATGCTTTCCAAGACATACAGACAAGACATATTTTCTTTCCAGTGTTTTGACAGTTGCCATTTAGAGTTCCAATTACATTCAGCAATCTTTGCAGCTCCGGCTCACCCAGAGAGGATGTGCTTGATGAAGGACGTGTAGTTAATGCAGCCGTTGGCGTCTTCTTGTCCGGCCATCAGACGGTCCACCTCATCTTCTGTCATTTTCTCCCCAAGCGTTGCCAAGACATGACGGAGCTCAGCACCCATCACTGTTCCATTTCCTTCTTTGTCAAAGACTCTCAGACCCTCAATAAAGTCCTCAAATGTCCCCTGGTCTTTGGCTCTTGAGATATGCTGCAGCATGGGCAGGAATGTCTCAAAGTCCAGGTGTTTGGTGTTCATATCTTCAGCCTTGGGCTTCCCCAGCACAGTCAAGACATCAGCGTTGGTAGGGTTGTGACCCAGGGCCCTCATCACATCTCCACACTGGGCATACCTTATCTTCATCTCGCCTGTAGGTGTCTCATCAAAGAGAGTGAAGGCGTCCCTGAACTCTTCAATCTGGTCAGCAGTAAATTCCAGAGGGATACTTTTCAGGTCCATCTCAGGCTCTTTGGGGGTCTCTGGAACCGGGGCAGGAGCTGGGGCTTCTTCTTTCTTAGGCTCTGGTTTTTTAGGCTCTGGTTTCTTGGGTTCAACTTTCTTCGGTGCCATAGTGCTGATGCTGGAGATGGGAAACCCTGGGAAGTGTGTTGTAAAAGCTCCCGTTGGGCTTTTATATCGACGTGTCAGAGATTGTGATAAGCCTTATCGGAACTGGAATAGTGACATGCTATATAAGGAAATGAACTGGAACAGACTTGAGTGCTGCTTATACCATGCTGAAATGCTTCTGTCCAGTAGATAAAACCAGATCGACCCTGTTACCTCAATGAAAATTCAACAAATTCAATAAATGTTTTTAAATAGCCCTAGTCAGCTTTAAAATAAAAAACTTTACAAAGTAGTTAGTTTTTGTCTTTTTATAAACAGGAACCGTAGACTAACCTAAACATGAAAATTTGTTTATTCACATTTCTTTTTGTGAAAAACAGACCAAGATGTAAGTTATTATTCACTGTTATGAAGTGGATTTGAGACCCAGATCAGTTTGATTCATTAATGAATCCTTCTGTTCAGTTTTGTCAACTGATTCACCTGAAAAACTGAATAAGACAGCTACCGTACTGTGTGTAAAATGTTTCAGGGAATACCAGATTTAAAAAAAAATTGAACGGCATACGATTGTATGTAAATGATAACACAATTTTCATTTGTTGGTGAACTCTGCAGGACACAGGCCCTCCATGACCGAGTTTGGACAGCCCTATTTTAACATATATGGTCTAGTTTACCTAAAAATGTAATTGACATAATTTTCTCAATCTCAAAAAAAGATACTTTGAAAAATGTTGGTTTTCTTGTTGTCCATTGTATGGACAAAAACATTTCTTCTCTTATGTTCATCAGAAGAAAGAAAATATGAAAAAGAAAAACTATTAAGAGCAGGGAATCTCAAAAACAAGGACCAAGGTTTCAAAATTTTCTTGGTTAAAGCTCTAAACTAAATACATTAGTTCAGAACACAAAAGAGAAGATTGCGCATTTATGTCAAATGTAGATGCAGTAATTTAAATTGCACTTCTGTAAACCTGAAGGTGAAGTCTGGTGCCGCTCAGAGCTGCTAGTAATTTGGCAGGCAGGTGATAAGGGTGGATCTATTCTGAGAAGCAGTACATACCAGCACTCTGTCACAGTAATGCTGTTGATAACACAGTATTTTAAGCACACTTAGCGCAGAAAATAGATAACATGATCTTTGTATGGTAAATGTTACCTACAGTAGTATAGTTAAAAGCAAACCTTATGATTTTCCAAGCAATGTTTTAAAGATCTTTATTTATCAATACACGAACTCAAAAGTTAAAAATTCATAATAATAATTTCTTAAAATTGCAGAAGTGGGTATAATTGTAGCTATAATTTCTTTTTAAAAACACAAACCAGAAAGGCTATACAAATTCTATTTAAGGAATATAAGCCTGCCATCTAGTGGCTCAATTGTTAATTTGTTTTGAGAAAATGTACAAGAAATGTACAGTAAGTGTAGAGATAAGATACTGATTTAACAGACTTTACGGCTTAATACTCCTCAGTAATTAAAATAACAGCATTTTGGCCCTTGCGTGATCGGTCAAGGTCTGTCAGCAAGGGCAGAGAATATGCTCACTGATGTCCTACTGTGAAATAGTGGCACAGCTGGAATGAACATCCATTAATGAGAACACAGCCAGAGGACACTCTCTGTAACTCTATCTCTTTTTAATGTGCTCATATTGTGGGGTAAGAAATGCTTTGTTCTTAAGTGAATTAGTTATTAATCAGAAATTATTAAATCCTTGTAATGTTTTTTACGGGAATAGGTGAGTTATGTTGTTTGAAATTGATATTGTAACTATATTTGTTATTATTTGTATTATATTTTATCATTACTATTACTGGCTTAAGATCAAAAATATACATTAATATAATGCCAAAACATTAATATTCAGAATAATAACAGAGAATGCTGGAAAAAATGTTCAGTTCTAAAAAGTCTTATTAAATTACTGTAAAAGTTGTACAGAGAAGATTCACAGTGAAGTACAAATAGAGGCAACAACGAGTGTAAAATATACAGTATATTATATTTCTCCCTTTACTCCTGTCCCCAATCCTTGACAACTTTATTGATGAAAAATTAGGGGAAAATATAATGTTTGGCAGGCTGCTTTTGACATTTGGGATTTAATGGCAGCAGCTGTTTGGATGTTTAGATGTCCCTCTATAGATCTTCAGTACTGCTCTGTGGGGAGAAAAATAATGTTTATAAAATATGAAGCACAAATTGTGGCTCATAGTGTACATTTTATATAAAAACCTACTGCAGTTGTGTCGCTAGGGAACAGTCTCTCCTTGACAATGGTACAAATGTCTGTGAAAATGTCATCTTCTTCTCGATCAGCATCAACCTGACCAATCACAGGGAGACAGAATTGTGTTTCACAGCATGAAATTAGACACTTTTACAAACAAAGCAGCATCTGTAGTCATCCACAGAACAGTCAGTGCTGTTAAAACCAGCTGATTTTAACAGTTAATATATAAATAAGCAAAGAACAGCATCTTACCCTTACAATAAGCCCTCGCTCCTGGTAGTACTTGGCTATGAGTGTGATGTTGTGTTTAAATGTATCTAGTCTCTTCTCAATAGCGTGAGTATTGTCGTCGGGGCGGCCCTGCTGGGACGCTCTTTTCTCTAGACGCTGCCGGAGTTGCTGATTGGAGCAAGCAAGCAAGACCACCAAGTCTGGGGAGCCAATCTGAAGGAATGCTGTATGAGTGTCATTCATAGCATACAAAGAATTTTTTTCATGTAGATAATATACTATAAAGAGCAGACCAACAGAATGCTGAAAAACTGACCTGTTCCTCAAAGGTGAAGGTCTGTGAGATCTCTCTGGGGAATCCATCCACAATGAAGCCTTTAGCATCCTGCTTTTTGATAAACTGATGTTTCAGCTCTTCAATAGTTGTCTCCTGAAGGTAGCATGCGAGAACAACACTAAGGTGACAAAAGTACTATGGACTAAAGTACACTACTTAAATGTTTGCGGAATGTATGTATTTGTTAAAAAAAAAACAGTAAAAAACTTCACTGGTTAGTACATTTTTGGTTGAACTACTCCATGTATGAATAAAACAAAAAATAAAATATATTTTGATATTATATAAAACTTTAAAATAAGTAGTTCACCCCAAAGACAACACACACAAACACACACACACACACACACACACACACACACACACACACACTTCTTTTGACAAACCTGAGGTGCCAGTTCTCCATTGGCAATAATTTGAGCAATCAGCTCCCATTTCCTGTCACTGGGGGCATGGTGCAGCAACTGGTTCCTTAAAATTTCCCCCACAGACACATGCTCATAATCATAGTGATGTGCAAGTTTAGCTGTCTGAGTGCCCTTCCCACTGCCCGGTCCACCTGGAAAATATTATAATCCCACTTTACGTCACAGAAACCTGCACAATGGAAATGCTAATTTTAAATGAATTAAGGTCAAGGTCTACCATCCAGTGTAAAGAGTTGTCTTTCAGAATAAGATGAATTCAGAAAAAGATCAGATGATGAAAAAAGACTGAAAATGACAAGCTGACAGTGATGACCACTCACCTATAATGAATATGATGTGTGGTCGTGGTTTTGTTGGGTCAAAGACATCATATTCCTGTATAAGCCCTGAGGACTCTGTCATATCTGAGTCACTTTCTATGGAGAACTGAGCCTGGATTGGTGGCAGCCTGTCATATCGTCGATAAGGTCCAGGACCTGGACCAGGACCACTGTCTGTGGAGGGAAACGGATTACCTTAGATCAGATGCACTCTTAATTCACTCGTTTGATAGAAGCCCACAAATATCTGTGGTCAGAGTGGATATTTAACTATTTAAAGCACTTGAACCATGTTTGACCTTGGTTAAATTCATTTGCAATGATCTTTAATTGTCATTTTCATGATTCTTTCGCTGCTGGCCTTTTATCAACAAAATGTGATTTAGTGATTTAATGTAAGAGGCCAATATAAAAGCACATTAATATAATTAATTTTGTTTTCTGTGCTGTTTGACATAATGCAATTATGAATCATTAAAAGCTTAATGAAATGACATTAAAGTGTCCTTATTATTGTTTTTCTGATTATGACCTTTATGCAGTGTGTAACACAGCTCTGAATCTTTGATCTTTCTGATTGAAAATGCTAATTATTTCTTAGCCACTTTGTGCCGTTTTGAAACAGTAATAATTTCAGTTTCCCCGGTAATGCTGTACACAAAGCAGCACTGAGCTCACAAACGCTGCTTTATTATATTACATACAGTACATGATGTAATGGAAATGAGACCCATCACCACAGATTAGCGTCATGCAAAGGAGGGATTTGGAAAAGTGAATCCTTGAGTGAATTGTTTGGGAGTTGTTGAGCAAGTGAATGTGTTTTTTGACCTTGCATGCTTGTCAGCCTGTTGTTGGGGACTCCCAAAACCAAAATATGAACATTTTTACTACCCATAATTGGGGCACTTTAATTAAACAGCTAATGCAACTAAAATGCAAATTCTGATTTTACCTATTTTCATTGCGTTCAACTATATGTTTTTTTTTCCAAGTATACATTGTTCCTTGGTAAGATGTGCTGAATTACCGAGTTTGCAGGGGGCTTTCTTTCCCTGGGCCGGGGTGATTGGTGGTAGAGGTTTTCGATCAGGTGTGATGAAAGTGTCCCAAGCCACACATTCAGGACCCCCAAGGTCTCGTGTTTTCTGCAGGCAACTCTCCAAGAATGCCAAAGGGTCCTCGGGCCTGTGGTACATCAGCCCTGTTAACATGCTCTGTAAGATACACACAGAATTCGTTTAGTTTTTTATATGGAGTGCTTTGTTGAATGTTTCTAGGTGTAGAATTGCAATTCATCTATTTGTGAAAAATAGATAAAAGTAGTAAAAGTAGTATAAAAATAGATAGCAAGGAATATAAGAACATATTTTGTTTATCAACCAAACAAAGGTAAATGATTTCTGAATGGTAAGACGGGGAGAGAGAGGAAAAAAAGAACATTCAGGGGAGAAAATAATAATTGCAAATTGTTGTATTCATCTCCCACGTGTTAGCAGTTCATAGTCTGGGCCATTCAGAGGGACATGGAATGGAAAATCTGGCCTCTAAATAGTCAGCTGTTTGCTTCTTTTGATGCAAATAACACTGCTTGAAAATTTACATCTCAATCCTCACCGGTATCAAACAGCTAAAGACACATTCAACCTCTACATAAAGCAACAGTGTCCAAACAGAAACAAAACAAAAGGCTGAATTTGCTAGAGGTATCAGTTAAGGACTAATGTAGTATCGATATGGGGGAGAACCCTGTTGAAAAAAACAGCATATGCTGGTCAGGTATGCTTTGAAGCATGCCAGCTGGTTTGAGATGGTTTAAGCTTGTCCGTAGTTGGTCCTGAGGTGGTTATGAGTTGGTCCTAAACAGAAGCCAGTTGCTAGGACCAGCTATGGACCAGCACATGAACGGCATAATCTAACTCTTGAGTCATGATCAACAGAAGCAGCTTTAACAAACTCAAACCAGCTGCCATGCTTCAAAACATACCTACCAGCATTAAATTAAGTATTATTGCGGTAAGTTAATGTGTTTAGCTTGACTCAAAGATGGTAAATGACTCCAAATTGTCAACATGATCAAAACTTTGCAGAAAAACCTGTAGTACACAATATATGATGATTAAGCAATTAATCGTATTTCAGGAGGAAGCACGCACGAACGATCGCAGCTGCCACCAATCTTCTATTT
>JAUCMT010037655.1:0-17311 GCA_032357475.1 Enteromius thamalakanensis | reverse complement strand
GTGACCGGTCTAAGATGGCGGCCGCGTTTCTCGTTTTCCAGCAGCCAATGTTGCGTCTACCTATATATGTCTATGAGAAGAATGGTTAAGTACATTTTTGTTTACTACGTTTCTGGACCTGGGATCATTTCAGTTGTATTGCTGTCTATGGAGGTACAGGTGGCTCTCTGATTTAATAAAAAAAATAGTGTTCTGTAGATGAACGAAGGTCTTACAGGTTTGGAACAATTAATTAATTTGGAACAAGTAATTAATGAGAGAATTTTCATTTGGGGTGAACTAACACTTTAATATCTTAATGAAACTGTACAATATAGAGTAAATGCAGAAAGTTTTATTTGGGACTTGAGTGATTAAAAATACCATTCGTTCAGTTTTAAGATTACAGAAGTCAAACAAAACAAACGTAATAGACAAACAAACACCTCTCTCGCAGTACGGCTCTCCATCCTCAAGATGAAAAGTATCGTTTCTTATTGGTTGCTGGCAGGAAGCACACAGGAAACAATACACATGCCATGTTTGCTTGAGTGCATTGATCACTTCCTGTTAAAACACAACATCATAAACATCTTCCAGGGCTCACAAAAAAATGCTTTGCATTGTAATATTTTTGATGCAAAGCTTAATTTTTAGCATCATTACTCCAGTCTTCAGTGTCACATGATCGTTCAGATATCACCATAATATGCTGATTTACTGCTCAAGAAACATTTCTGATTATTATCAATGTTGAATACAGTCGTGCTGCTTACTATTCTTGGATAAACCATGATGCATTTTATTGTTTAGGAATCAACAATGAATAAAAAGTAATCTTTTGTAACATACTACATGTTTTAAACATGACTTTTTGAGCAATTTAATGCATCCTGGCTGAATAAAAGCATTCATTTCATTCACTGACAACAAACTTTTGCAACTTTTGCATGATTGGACCATCCTAAAAGACTTATTAATGTCGCTCTGTGTGTGGATATATTTGTATAAATGAGCCTGAAGCAGGCAATTATTTCATGTTTGTAAAAACACACGTTCACGGACCCCCAGGATTTTGTACTGGCAGCGTGCACAGGTCGGGGCGAAGAACTCCTCGTAGCAGTGCTGGCAGTAAACAGAGCCCTGTTCCTCCACAAAACCCAGCTCGCTCAGAGACACACTGCAGTGAGCGCACGTGAACTCATCCGGGTGCCACGATTTCCCCATCGCCATCAGGAACGGCCCCCTGAAACACACACACACACACGAAGGATAAAACACACATGATACAGCAGTGTGATTTGTTGGCTTTATGCAGTGGTTAAATGTTGTGACACAGGCAGATTGTGTTCCAATATGCAGTTTACTCTGGCTAAAAAAAAGCCCACCTAGACAGCCCTAAAAGCTAAATTAGCCAGATTTTCCATCTGGCTGTATTTCCATCACCATTTTCCAAAAGTAATAAGGACTGTACAGTGAAACCTTCAATGGGTTGAACTATGTAGACAGTATCTCATTGATCTATATGAATTGTATTATGTATTATATAATCAGATAGAAAGGTAAAGCCACAAACAAATAGCCTGCGATTTCTTTTGTTGCCACTAGTTGCGCATAAGAGGCCCATTGCCCATAAGCATTCTCAAGGTTTAATTTGCTAAATAAAGGCTCTGTGAGAAGAGGCATATTCCTAATTACTGGCTCTCTCTCTCACACACAGGTAATGAAGTCTATGCGTTCCCATCTCGTTTGTCCCCGCGAGTGTGCGATATCTGGTGTGTGTTACATGGGTGTGTGTTTCTCGCTGGATAAGATGGCCTTCGTTCGCTCTGTGAAAGTAAGAGGTGAGTTTAGAGTGACTATTGTTATTAAATATCGCTCTTAAGCTAATCATCCCATTTTCAAAGTAAAAGAGAGAGAGACAGAGGGAGAAACCTACTGCTGTGTACAGGTCAGTCAGGTCCGTCAACAAAAATACTGGTGTTTTTAACTTCTGCAACTGATTCTAGCATTCTGCTGTTTTTACAGTAGCCTGTTCCTAAGCTGACAATTAAATACTTTAATAAGCACAAAAATATTTAGCCCGCGCAAATATCTGAAAAACAATAGAATAAAATTATTAACAGTTTGTTCTGAATTAATTATACAATGCATTAAATAACAATCATACAGATATAAATTACAATATTGTTAATATAAATTATCAAAGGCTTGTTATTTAATTAATTAATTATAAAATCTTATATAAATAATAATTATACATATATAGGAAGAAATAATCTATTTTGTTTATATATATATAAGTTATCTATATAATAATAATAATAATATCTGCATTATATAAATAATTAAATATTAAATTTTTTGATTATATTAAATCTTTTTACTAAATTAATTGTACTAATATATGGTATGAAGGATAATTCTAATAAAATGATAGTAATAATCATAGTGATTTTATATTAATGTTAATTAATAAGCTTTTAAAAAAGTATATCACATATACTTTTATTTATTAACTTTACACAGAATGATGATATTGCGTTCTCCATGACAGATAAATAAGAGGCTGTTAGACTTTTGTACAGAAGTGCACCCGTGATTCCTCTCACTATGTATTAGGCCAGAATCATAAAGAGCAGATTTGAGAGTAATTGAGAGGTCATAGGATGCTTGTGAGGAAAGCTAATCATTATGAACATATGTTAGGTGGCATTTTCACTGCAAAACTCTATTAATGACTTTGTAATTCTATGAATATCACATCCTGTAATAGTGTGCTAGGGGTGAAGATGAAATGTCAGTGTCAGTATTTGTTCAATTAAAATTGGAATGCTGACAACAATGAAGCAATAGTAGCAGCTGTTGGTAAACATGTTTTCAAGTGTCACATTTATTTTGCTTTCTGCATTTTTTATATTGTGCATCTGTTCCAAAAGGTAGCGAGTTGCTTTGGCAACCTAGACAGCATTGCAAAGAATCATAAGCATAATTCCAAAAGTAGGCAGCCTTCTAAGACAACATCATTTTGGACAAATCTAATTGAAATACAAAATTCGGTTTTTCATTGACTACTAGTTTGTGTACCTGATGATCATGTCGCAGTGAGCACACACAGGAGTGCGTGTTCCAGCAGGGATGTGTTCTGCCATCTGGACCAATGAGGCTTCGTCTTTGGGGTGTGGGCGGGGCATTGGCCGGTCCAAGGCGGGGCCTAAAGGAGTACTGTTGCTCATGACCCCGAAAGTGGGAGTGATGAGACCTGCCAAAGACACACAAATACACAAACACGCATCTAAGCTTCAACTCGTCTTTGGGAGTCTTCTCAATGCTTTCTTGGCGTATAACAACGGTGCACTTTGAATATGTCTGCATTACTAACTGGCCCTTGTTTACTGTTGCTATGTCCAACAAGCCCTGTTCATACATCACATTCGAACAGAGCAGTTTACCTTTAGTGTAAATTTGGTGATTTTTTTTAAGAAATTCAACAAACATTTTGTAGGTCTTAAGTGTGACATGACAGATTGCTGCACATGTACTGATGCTCTTTTAGTTAAAGCACAAAATAAACATGAATATTTTATTTTAAAATCAAAGTTTTTGTTTAAATACTAAATATGTGTGTATATTGTACATATGAAAACATACACATACAGTACATATTTTTTAAATATTTACATGCAGGCCTATATTTACAGTATATCCATATATTTTGTAACATATGTAAATATATTTAATATGTAATCTTAAATATATACATGCATGTGTGTGCGTTTTGTATATACATAATAAATATAGACAGCACACACACATACATTATTTAAACAAAAACTTTTATTTTGGATGCGATTAATCACAAAAAAAGGGCAAAATGTAAAAAAAAAAATCAGAAAAACCTATAATAGTTAAAAGTTTGGTTTATTTATAAAGCAGCATTTACAACAGCAACTGCTGACCAATGTGCTTTCCAGCATAAAGTAGCAATTAGAGCAAAAAATAATAGTCCCTCGATGATAATAAAGAATTATGTGTCTAAAATGTAGATTTGTAGTGTGTACAGTGGTCAGTATGATGACAGGAGAGGCTGGATCTTAAGACAGGACGTGATATTACCTGCTGTGCTTCTGACAGGTGTTCCTGGGGCTTTCGTCATGGTCTTCACAGGACAGGTGACATGAGTACTGGGCTGAGATTCATCCAGCTCCTCACTGACACACAAAACAGACAGAGAGAGACATAATCACAAGGGCAAGACAAGAATAGTGCAAAATCAAACTGCATACCACCTTTTCTTCAGTAAAGAAAGCAGTATGAAATATTCACGCTGTGTTTACAGTGATGTACAGTGCTGCGTGAATCTTATGAAACCTTAACGGTTAGAGCAATCCCAAATACATATAAACTGTGCATTAATACACCAGTTTCACAGACAAGGCAAGTCCCAGATTAAATTGCATGTTTGAGCTGTTTCAGATTAATTACACTTTTATTTAATGAACTCTATTCATTTAATGATCAACTATTACTTTAACCATTGCATTGCACATGATGTCTAAGTATGCAGTATGCTAGTGCTACAGCCACATAGAGCTCACACTCAGCTCATTTCTACTGTACCTACAGTACAGACAGACATTCCATCACAACGCTCATTAAACACACAGCAGGTCTGCTTGTGCTGTCCAGCAGCTTAAATTTAGTGAGGCAGTAAGTGAATATTGATGGACAGGAAGACAGAAGTTTGGCTCTGTGCATGTAGAAATCTTGGGTGGCCGTCACAAACGCACACATTCATACCCACACACACCGCACCACCCCGATTCTCTGCCATACAACTGCGCTCTGTCAATCTCTCCTGTCTAATTACAAGCCCCCGGAGGCTGAATGTTATGGAAACGCCAGCCATAGAAACCAAAAGGACCACCGTTCAGTTCTGTATCTGGACGCTGATGGGATATTCCACACTGAAACACATTCACAAATATATAAACAGCCACACTCATACAGAGAAGAAGCTTGTACACTTTTAAGTGATTTAACAACAGATCTAGTGTTGAAAATGAAGTCAGTATTGTGTGTTTGTTTGTGTTTAGAGGATCTTTGTAATATACCTGCAAACAAGCATGTGGTGGCGCTTTACGGGTCCACTTAAGCTAGCCCAAGGCTGCCAGCAGGGCCCCTGAGAATTTGCTCACTGACAAAACGTTGGCCCTTTAGTGCTGGCCCTTGCAAAATAATTTAAAGTAATAAAATACCTAAAAATAAATCAACTAAAACTAACAAATTAAAAATAATTAATACCATATAGACATAAAAAAGAGAAGTCATTAACATTACATTTGCACAAAAAAACCCTTAACTAACCTTAACTATAAAAATATTAACAAACTATTATGGCATATTATCAATGATACTAAATTTTCACCCGGTTAAGGAATGGCAAGTACAGAAAGAAATACAAGAACAAAAAACTCAATATTTAAGTGAACCGATTAAAGATAGTAGCAAATGCAAAGTATATCATAAGATAATTTAATAATAATAACTACTATATATAATTAAATGTTATATTTATATATATGCACACACACTATATTGCCAAAAGTATTGGGTCACCGGTCTGACTAATTTCCAGGAGTGCAAACCTTACTATTTATGCATATAATGATATTCTAGGGAATTGTGCGCTTCTGATTTTATAGTAACAGTTTGGACAGGGCCAAAAAAAAAAGATCTGTACATTGGACGGGGGTGACCCTATACTTTGGCAATATAGTTTATATATATATATATATATATATATATATAAATTTGACATCTTTGTGAATTTTACATTATATATTTTTAATGAATTCCGTTCAAATGAATACATTAAATTACAGATGCATTTAACTGGATTGCTAAACACTAATTTTATTTTATATATTTATTTATTTTTTTTGCAGAGGGTCCAAAGTACCATAGCAAGATTGCACGGTTGAGAGTTTTTTGTCAGTGAAACTGATAATCCTTCATATTCAGTAAAGGAATAAGAGACATCTGTAGACGAATGCTAGCACATTTTTCCATGATCTGAAAAACAGAATATAGGATAAAGAAAAAAATAACTGATGGTGGTGGCAGAATACAGAACACACAATTGAATCGGCTTTATTCTATGAGGGTAACGAAGTGAGATCCACACAAACACACAGAGGCACAACAGAAAACAGACACAGGTCCCGTCTCCCCAGTAATAAGGACGATCGTTGCTGCTCTCAGCCAATCAGATTCATTACACAGCAAATAATCCAATCAGAGCAGGCTAATCGAATGAGAGAGAAGCAATCGGCAAACCCACAGGAAGTTCTCCATCACACACATCCAGGAGCAGAGGAAATCTGTCAGTGTGAACCTGATCAGCGGGATCTGAGCCATTTTATCATTATATATGATTTATATGTAGACATATAGACATAGATCAACCCTGTAACATTTTCCATGGTTGCTGCATATGAAGCATGTTTTGAAAGATTTTCTTTGATAAGTTATGTCAATCAGATGAATGAACCCTTTAGAATATGTATTAAAATAAAACTATAAAGTCTGGTAAATGTACAGTAAGTGCTGCTGAAGTAAAAAAAAAAAAAAAAAAGAGAGAGAAGATATTATTGCAATTTAATAAATGTGTAATTTTGGATGCCTTTCTTCCATTGGTCTGAAAGAAGACCCCAAATTGCCCAAAACTGAATAATGCATGAAAGAGAAGAAAGATGTGTGCTGCTCTCTAGTGTAGAAAAATGAGAACTGCAGCTTTTCAATCACTAACCATATTTAAATTTGATTAATATTTCATGTGTAACTGTGCATATTTCATCTCCCCCTCTAAAGCCACATGTGTGTGGAAAAAAATAATAACTAATCATATCATATGATTTCTCATTAAATGTGTTTTATGCTTTACAAGTTAAATATGCAAAGGTTTTATGTTGCCTAGATTTTTTGTTGCCTTTCTGATCACTTTGAACCCTTCGTCATAACAATCTTTACTGGACCTGTGAACTGCTTTAATCAAAAGACCCACTTTTTTTAAAGACCCAGTTTAGATTGAGCAGGTTTGTGGATCTGGTTAACCTGTTATTACTTGCATAATTGATAGGATATACATCACCACTTTAGCTTAAAATCATTAACTGAGGGACATAAACAGATAAACATTGACACAAATAAGGAGAAAGTACACAGCAGAAATTCTTCAGAAAATACAGGCCACTTTATTCTGTTTTGCTACATACTAGAATTCTAGGTGAGAAATGAATTAAATCATGAAAGAATAAATTCAGCAGAGTTTAAAAGAATATTGTGGGTTTAAAACTTGCCGAACATCTTCTGTAACAGGCTTGTTGTAAAAAACACCAATGTATAAATAATCTAATTTTAGGAAAATAAACACCACATTTACAGTAATGCACTTATATTGGAAATCCAAAAAACACCAAATAATAATTCCAATACACAGTTTTTAAAATATAACAGCAATGCTTAAACCTGCTATAACAATTAAAACTGCATTTAAAACTTGTCATGACCATGCAACTAACTAGATACATTAACAAAAATAATAGTTAAGAACTACAATAATTAAGTGCTTTCACAAAAATATGAGCTGCACGGAACACCACAGAAGTGCATTACCATAAATGCTGCTGAATTTATTGGACAGATGATCCGAATAGTTTTTTTCAGTGTTAACCGAACGATGCACAAAATCTTCCTTTAAATAGGAATCAAAAGACCAAAAGCTGAAACGTCACAGAAAGGAAATAAGATCCAAGCCACACGTGTAATACAATACTGTAGTGCAACTAATACACTTCACTAATAAAAATCACTACATCCACAAGAACACAGTTTAAACACTTTAAATCTTTACAGAGCTCATGTTGCTGTTTCTGACCCACTTATTTACCATAAAACTGCAGACGTATTTTTACAGTCTCTTTTCAGTCTCCAACATGGAAACGTCCCACATAGACCTGCTCTCACACACACACACACACACAGACACACACACACGCTTTTACACCAGGCTGAGGACGTTAAGGGTTCGAGCAGACACTCCATGGTGCCAGTCTCTGAGTTTATGATATTTAGGTCCAATCTTAGGATTAATCTTCACTACCCTGTTCACAGAGAATGAACAAGAGACAGAGAGAGAAAAAGAAACAAAGACAGTATGAAGAGCTGTAGAAGTACTGGAGATACTAGAGATACTGCAAACCAAGCAGACAGTAATGCCACTGCACACCAGTTAAACTCACTTCTGTAAGTCTGCCCAAACCGAGCTTCAACGTATTACTCAAATACGACACAGCACACACTGCATTATCATAATAATAATAATACTGCTTTTCTCGAAAGGGAAGCCAAGAAACCTCACAAACTATGAATTCAGCCACAAAAAACAAGGCAAGTTATTGCACGACAACTTCCACGGCAAACCAACAACAGCGCAAGATATAAATAAGCTGGTTGTGTCATGTTTTTTAATGCATTATGTTTTCTAAAGGTGTAACAATGAATATTTAAGTACTATAATTTATTAGAACTGCTTACAATTATTACCAAGATCATGCAATGGATTATAAGGTGTCTTACAAGGCATGCATTAAACTACTTTTATAATGCATTATATATCATTTAAGTAAAGTGTTACCAAAAACTACAATATAAAACATTCAAAAAATCTATATAAAAATAACATTTTCAAATAAAAATTGTGATATAATGAATGAATGATATATTATATAATATATATATTACAGAAGTCAGTGGGTACCTTAAACTATATGGTTACCAGCATTCTTAAATATATCTTCTTTTGTGTAGGAAAAAGAAACTCGTACAGGTTTGGAACAATGCGAGGGTATATAAGTGAAGACAGAATTATTATTTTCAGGTGTACTAAGCACTTCTTTTTAATGACCTTTTATTGAGGAATAAGAAACACTATTTTGTGATCTGCACATGCTGTTTAACTAGAGCCAGAGCTTTAACCGGCCACGGGATGCCAGAATCACACAGGTAAGTAACAGCACACAAAAACCTGAAAACATCATCCCAAAGCTCACACTCCAAAACAGCTGGTGAGCAGAGCAACTTACTTTGTGGTCTTCTTTGCTGACTCGGCCTCCTGTGAGCGATCTGAAAGATTAATACGAAACCAATTTAACACAGAAATTCGAAATTCTCTTACATTCTCTCAACTGTTTCCTTAACTTCAATTTATAATAAATATCGATTATTTAAATACTGTAGATATCAACTTCAGATAAAATATCAATTTTAATCTTAATCTCATATTTAGTATTGAAGGTTTTAAATGGGTCTTATTTATGAAACAAGAAAGAAGGAATGTCTGTGCAAATGGTTTGTAAAACAGTTATTATGCAATCCTTAAATCAAATGAAACAATTTGCATGTAATGGAATAAAATATAAAGCAGGAACATAATAATGATAATAATTAATGAATAAATAAAATATTATTCTCTCACCAAATTCAGATTCAGTGCCTGTGATTTGGGCCAGGATACGGAACGAGCGAGATTGTGATGTTCCTGTCCGTGGGCGCCAGTCCTCTGTGTCCTCCATGATGCGTTTCCTGCTGGCATCACCGTGAGTCGGGACATGGTAAAACTCAATGTCTGTTTCTGTGATAGGTTTACGAGGAACTCTACACACACAAAGAAACACAGATACTCTTTTACATCTAATCATAGCGCATATAAAATGCACAATTCAACAGAAATATCAAACTGCATAGTCTATCAAATGCACAAAGCAGCTAAGCATTTGAGAAACAAGGGCACTGCTGGGTTTTCCTTCTTTACCTGTACACTGCAGGTTTTCTGATGGAGGCGTAAAAAGGAATAAGATAAAACATTTTAATCATTCATTCTCTTTAACAAGGGTTTTACTGATGGAACACGCATTACAGATGTACTCACTTAAACACAGCTGGAGGACCGCTATGAAGAATAAAATATAAAAACAATTGCCATTACATAAGGCTTTTGCAAACATTAAATTAAATACTCTTTCACAAAAACTCAACGTGGTAAACCATGGTTTAGGCCGGAACACTATAGTTAGGTATAGCCTAACAGTTATTGTTAATAATGCACAACACCTTAAGAAGAAGCCCTAGCAATCTTTCTGTCATTTTTTTATTAGAGCAGTGACTTCAAGTATGAAGTATTTTTGCGCAAATAGAGTGGCTAGGATATTTACTGTGGTATTGTGATAGCTGATTACCGTGGTAAAACTTCACAAGGTAACTCAGCTTAAAAAGAACCAGATGCTTCTATTAAGGTGGGGGGGGGGGTGTAAAGAAATGAATTCCAAGAAGTTTGTAAGTTCACCGATTGTAGCCTATCGCTAATCAAATCGACGGGAAACACCTCGAAAGTAGGCTTTTAGCGATGCATTTCTTAAAAAGATCGTGTTAAACGGAAACAAAAGCTTCCGAGTTTAAAAATTCTCCAAAGGAAAGGAAGGTAGTAGAAACGCACGAGACCAGAAGATGGCGCTGCTGCACGTGCAATAAAATACAAGCAACAGGTTTGAGAAGAAACTGATCTGGACGTCCGGAGTCTCTCTCGAGAACATTTTGTAGCCTGGGACGTACTGGTCGTACCAAAGCCCATCTGTACTGACACGTACAAGATTCATAAGCTGTCAATAAATCAGCGCTGTGTGCTGTTTGGACAAACCGCTCTTAAACACCGCTGACCACTGCGATACAACACATCACAGAGGGGACATAACGTGCATTACGTCAAGCTCACGTCAACACACTCATGCAGCACAAACAGAAAAATACAACGAACCACAAACCCAGCTTTGCTTTGCTTTACTTGAGTGTGCTCTGCTTTAAAAGTCATTACTGGTACATCCCTGCTGAAAACAAACAAACAATAGAACCATTGCAGAAAATTACAAACCACTTAAACCAATAAATAATGGTTTCCTGTAGTGTGTTTTGGGAGATATACAGTATGGGCAGCAATAGAAGGTCATCAATGACCAGTAGAAACCCACAGGGTCCATTACAACTATCAACACAGGTCCCATTGTAACCAGCAACAAAAAAAGTGATCTTTTTTTTTGTTGTTTATTTGTTTTTTCCAGCAGGCATCAGTTATATTATTTTAAATATAGCAGTACAAAATTAGTTTTGAGGACTTTGGACAACCATGTAAATCCTGGCAGTCTGCATGAACATGGTACTTTATTTACATTACATTATTTAACTAACATGACTTAAGTTTAATACTTAGTGGTTCTTCAGTGTTTGACACAATTTAAAAAAAACAAAGCACTCTCAAAGTTGAGATTTTTAACTACAAACCATAGCAATATTTACAAGACACACACACACAATGAAAGGAGCATCAGTACGGTACTGACTTTGTGGCTGGAGTCCCCTGCTGAAAAGAGGAGAAAAATAACCATTAAACTCATACAATCATCCTGAAGCCCTCTGAGACAGACCAAGAGCTGGAAGCACACACATTCCACTGGATGAAGCATTGCTGTAAATGTATTTTGACCAGAAGCAAGTATCTAAAGTTAAAATACCTTTATGGATTTGTTTCAGATGTTACATGATGGTGTGGATTACTTATGAATTATTGTGATGTTTTTATCAGCTGTTTGGACTCTCATTTTGACGGCACCCATTCACTGCAGAGGATGCGTTGGTGAGCAAGTGATGGAATGCAAAACAACATTAAACTATTCCTTTAAAAAACCCATATCAGTCAACAAAGAGAAAAACTAACTTAATCCAGAGGAATTCTTTCCAATCAAACTAAATGCAGTATCCTGAACCAAGCGCACACAGGGCTGCAATAAGAAAGGATATGTTTTCTCAACAACTGCCTATAAAAATCATAGAAACAGGACTGGCACTGATTTGACTCTATAATGTACAGCTGTATGAGGATAATGAGGAGGATTTATCAGAGTTTATGGGAGCGGGAGGATAAAAACCATTAGATGTGTGCATAGTATGACGAGAAGCATTTGGTTCTCATCAGTTTTCTCTCCCACATCTGTAATATTTTCTTCTTGTTTAGACACAGCATATTTTCACAAATATCATGTTTAGAAATTCTACTAAAGTAGAAAAAGGCTACTGCACATCTTGGCACTCGTAGCAGGTTATATCCTATGCAAAAATAGCAGTATGACTAGTACAAGGAGTTCTATTCCAAACAGTTTATGAGAAGCAGAATGGGTTTATTGGGTGATAAAACTGTAATCTGTGCTGGTGTCAGGCTGATATTATGCTATTAATGTTATTAGCACACAGAAACGAACAAAATGCATCACAACAAATATGCTGATCCGATGAGACGTGCGTGTATGCGAGTCGCAGGATATGCATATGCATTAGCACGTGGAATTAGAGAGACGTACTTCTTCTGCGTAATAATGTCCATCAGTACTTTATAACCATCACTAAAATATGAAACCCACACAAAATACATCTGAGCTTCCCCTGGGACATCATCCAAGGGAGAGCCCTCATACATACACACACTAAAACACACAACAGATAGCATTACACAGAGCTAAATATACACGCAAACATCAGAGCCACTGACCCCCGCCTGTAAATGAATAGAATATACGTCACTGCACGAAAAGAGATACGGAGAGATGCTGCCAGTATGAAAGAAAATTCTGGAATATTAGTGGCCTGAAGATCCCCTCCAAAGATTATTATAGTATAAAAACAATGCGTTAAATAAAAATACTAGAGTAAAAATGAAGAGTTCAGATGCATAAGCCTCAGCCTACTTTGTATAGGTTTCTATGTAAGTACTGGTACTTCTAAATGGCTTGAGGCTGGTATTTAGCACATATGAAGTGAAAGTACTTGATGAACATATACTATGTGCGAAGGGTATTCGCTTAGCATCGTTATCTCATTTTTGACCAAAATGGCTTTTAGAGGCTTTTGCATCTGAATTCTTCAAATGTAAATTTGACAGATGTACTTCCTACTTTGGTTGGGTTTAAATGTTGGCAGGACTTCTGATAACTCAATATGATGTTGTGTCAAGTATTCAAACTCTCACCTGTTGTGTACTTTGGGTTTAATCAAACCAGCTAAAGTGCATGGTTGGATTGAACCATGTTACAAAAAAGGGGAGGGACATCATGGAAAGCAGCTAAATACAGTTTCATATTCAAATGTTATAGTTTGGTCTCAGTGACAGGGTTTTGGAAGTAAAAATGTCATCTAAAATCTATGATTTTTTTGTGAAAACATTTTAAGATAGACTGATCATGAGCTCTGGGGTTGTTGGAAAAATAGCATCTATGTCTAGGGAAAAAATGGAAATATGGTTCCAGAACCCAGGCCACTGAAAAAGCAGTTGTCACTTTTTGAGTTGAGCTCTGTGTTTATAAACAGAGGGTGGGCGGGGCATTGAAGTGTCAATCAAACTCTTACCCATTCAGCTGAGAGCTTTCACCCTGGCTTTCCAGCAGGCCCCGCCTCTGGCCCATGGCAACCTCACAGGCATTCTCATTGGAGTAGAGATTGATGGGCGTGTTATACACTGAAGGGCGGGGCACCGCCGGTAGATGATTGGGTGAACCATCAGTAGGAGTGGGCGGAGCCTGTGCATTAGGGATTAGAGCTGAGGAGGCAGGTGCAAAAGCAGACATGATGGACGGAATGGAGGCTATGTGCGGTGACCCCGCCCCTCCAAATGGACGAGCGCTCTTATTGGAGGATGAAGTGATGTGGGTGGAGTTTGTGATGTCAAAGGAGGATGGAATGGAGGTTGTCATGGGTACAGGTTTGATGATTTCCACAGAATCATCCTAAACATAGAGGAAAGCACATGCGGGACTCAAACAAAACGACAACAGCAACTCAACAAAATCAACAGACAACAACAAATGGGTTATGCAACAGAAGCTACACTACTGGTGCCATAAATAATGTAAATAATCATATCTATCAGAGATTAGAACTGGACATCATCATGTGACACTGATGTAGTGCACTGTTTCACAAAATGTTTATTTTATTAAATATTAAATGTCCAGTATGCATTGTTTAGTATTCTATTCCAAACCTTTTTGTACACCTTTTAGCAATTTAAGACAGATAACTGATCACAGCAAGCACACCTCCGTTTGCTACAAACATGCCAAACTGAAACTCATGCATACATAAAGAGCTGTGTGTCTGTCTCAGAGGGGAATCATGACATATACTGCACGCTATTCTCCAGCTGTGGCTGGCTGCATGTGTGTATAAATCTCATACCTTTGGTGCCACATCTGGTTTTGGAAGACTGGAAGCTCTGTTGGAAGACAAACAATGGACAAAAACATTATTGACTGTGCTGTAACCACATCTAGAGCTGGCAGTGGCAATGCATAGAGAACATCTAACTGTGGTTTGCTGTAAAATCATAGGCCTGTATTCATAATCACACGGAACGACCGCATTGAGCGGTTCTGAATTTGTTTCCCCTCCAGGGGAGAACAGAATTAGTTTGTTTCCTAAAGAAACCAGTCCAGGTTTGGTTTTAAACTGGTACACTGGTGGTCAAAATGATTTTTTGAGAAATTAAGTTTTTTATGCTCACCAAGCCTGCATTTATTTTGATCAAACATGTGGTAAAAACAACATTAATATGAAATATTATTAAAATGTTAAAAGAGAGTTTTCTATTTGAATATATTTTAAAATGCAGTTTATTACTGTGATACAAAGATGAGATTTCAGCATTATTTCCTCAGTGTTCAGTGTCACGTGATCCTTCAGAAATCATTTGAATATGCATCAGTTTTGAAAACAGTTTATAAAACTGCTTAAAAAATTGCAACACTTTTTTTGAGGATTCTTTAATGAATAAGATATTTGAAACAGAAGTATTTAGTAACATGTTAATGCCTTTACTGTGGCTTTTGAAGGGTAGTGTATCACCAATTTAAAAATAAAAATGAAACACCACAACATTATTAATAATAAATCTTATTTGAGCAGCAAATCAGAATAATTAGAATGGTTTCTGAAGGATGTGAGACTGAAGAGTAATGATGCTGAAAATTCAGCTTTGCATCACAAAAATAAATTACAATTTAAAATATATTCAAACAGAAAAGGGGTATTTTAACTTTCAATAATATTTCACAATATTAGGCTACTATTTGAGATCAAATAAAAACAGCCTTGGTCTGCAGAAGAGACTTCTTTTTAAAAAATCCTAATAATTCCAAACTTCTGAGCGATAGTGTATGACATGACGTGTTATTAAACTCAAACTATGCTTTGACAGTAAGCGATACTATTGCTGAGCATGTGTGTGTGTGTGTGTGTGTGTGTGAGGCTGGCAGAGGGCTTGAGTATTAGTTACCGTCTCTGAGAATCTGAGCTCAAGGCCTTCTCGAACAATCTCAGACATCTCTTAGCTTTTTCATTTATTTATGAATCATTTTGACCTTTAAAGACGTTCCCAAAGGGAGGTTCTAATCCGATTTAGCCCCTGGGTAAAATTTTCGACCTAAAATACAGTAAAACGCATCTTGAAGCGTGTAGATGAGAGTGTTACGTAACAGGAGATGTGAGCGTTTGCTCCTATATGTGGCTCATCTTTGTTTCTACGTAAGCACACAGACACACACGGGACCATCGTGAGTTCATGAGAAGGCTGTGTATCCCTCCGCGGATGTGTTCCAGGCAGGGTTTAGCACTGTTGATCCGGTCAGATAAACATGAGCTACAGTAATGCTCTTTTCTCAGTATCACTCAATATAGATCCACAGGACTCAGCAGACCAACAGAACAATGCCAGAGAGAGAGAAACCAGTCTGATTGAAATCTTTTCACTTTATGAATTAAATTCATTGATTTCTTATTCTATCACATCTGAAAGTAAAAGTTAGAATAGTCATCTATGTTTTAACTAAGAAGCCAATTTCTTGCATGGAATGAAATAAGCAAATCAAATGAAATCCAGATATTAAAATATCTGCTGTTAACCAAGATACGAACTGGCTTCGATGTACACTACTGTTCAAGAGTTTGGGATCAGTAAGATTTGTTTTTAAAGAAATTAACTCTTTTATTCAGCATCAATGCATTCAATTAATCAAAAGCGACAGTCAAGACATTTATAATGTTACAAAAGAAATTCCTGTTTCAAGTAAAGTCTGTTCTTTCGAACTTTCTATTCTTCAAAGATGCCCTGACCCAAAAGTACACAACACAAAGGTTTCCACAAAAATATGAAACAGCGCAACTTTTTAAAGAGACGTAAATCAGCAAATTTTCAATCCCAGCAAATAGGGAATATTCTCAGAACTTTGGCTTTGGTTATTTGTCTAAATTTCTGTGATATTCTGGTCTGTAGATCCAGGCACAGGTTTTGCTACTACTAATTTTTACTACTACCATTATCCACTATGTGAATATTAGAAGTCTGATCACTTACACTTCTGCAAGTTTACCTCTGTAGCACAAACAGTGTGGATCTGCCCTACAGTGACGTCATCATAATACTGTATCAGAGCATCTGTTTGACGTCTGGTTTATATCTCACACCCTGGGACTGCAGTCTGATGAACGACTCGCTGACATCCCTTCATTAATAAAACTCCACTTTCCTGTTCTGCTACAGTGTGTGAATGAACGATTGTGTCTGGGTGAGAAAAACGCCAAAAACAAGCCGCAAGAACAAAACATCACATCTGTGTTTGTCTTGAGATAAATGGACAGCGAAACTCCTTCTTCTCAGACAAGTCATACGGTATGTTGACATTGGGCTGCACAATAAATCTTCTTTTAAGTTTCTCTCGATTAATTAAGCATTTATTTTACTGCTGGTTATTTATCGTGAAAATGTTTTATTTTAATTTGGCATTTGCATCATCTTGCATTGATGACAAGCCTATACAAGCTTCAATAGTCTCGGTTGCCAGATTCCAAGAGTTTAAATCCACCATTCAGAGAGTTTTTCATGAATTTATACATTTTCTATCCAATGGTTAATCTTCACAACCTGGCAACCATGCTCTCTTCGTGCTTAAGGGAAAGTGCAAAAAAATTAACGACAATAATTATGATTAAATGGTTAATCGTGATTATTAGACTCAAAAAATAGAATCACAAATTAAATGGAAAGGTTCAATGGAACCATTAAAGGAGAAGTTCACTTTCAAAAAAACTTTTGAGGATAGTTTACTCACCACCATGTCATCCAAGATGTCCATGTCTTTCTTTCTTCAGTCGAAAAGAAATTAATGTTTTTGACGAA
>JAUCMT010037578.1:0-17320 GCA_032357475.1 Enteromius thamalakanensis | reverse complement strand
CCTACTGTTTTAACGGTCGAGTAGTACGTTCGGTTTTAAATGTAGTACCTACTGAAGCAGTATGCGATTTCGGACGCTGCAATGGTGAAAAATTTTCATAAAAATCCTTACTAATGGCAACGATTACTTAAATTTATGGGTCTTAAATTTATTGCTCTGTCCCAAAAAATCTTCGTTTCAAGGGCGTTTTCCCCTTAACCCTACCTCTCCAATCAAAGGAGAATTGAGACACCCTTACACGTGAACACGCCAAACAGAGGGGTAGGGGAAAGTGTAGGGCTAAGAGATAGAATTGGGATTGGGCCTAAGTGGTGTTGTGCTTTTTTTTTTTTTTTTTTTTTTTTTCTTTCTTTAAATTAGGGCTGATTAGAAATTAAAAAGAGAAACATTTATTCTAATTATTATTATCATTATTATTATTACTATTATTATGTTTTTCTTTTTATTTTAAAATGTTATTTATTCCTGTGTTGGTGAAACTCTTAGTCTAAAGTGAATCCTTCAGAAAAGATTTCAATATGCTGAATTGGTGCTCTTGAAACCTTTCCCTTTGTCAGTGTTAAAAGCAGTTGTGCTGTATATATTTTTGTGAAAACTGAGTTGTTTTGATGAATAGAAAAATCAAAAGGGCAAAGTTTATTTTAATTTTTCTTATTTTTAATTAATTTTATTTTTTTTTATTTCATGTCTTTTTGTAATCATAGTGTCTGTACTCTGTTTGCTTTTGGAGTATGTATCCTTGTTTTTAATTTAAAATTATTAATTTAAATTAATTTAAAAATAGTCGTTAAGGCCACCCAATATGATAAAGTTCTGCATTTTAAGCAAAACATGCAATTTAATTAATGTTGTAGCATTTGTTTTTCCATGTTATTTAAATTATTTGTTTTCTCTTCATTTTTAGGCCTTAAGTTGCGTGGAAGGGAAATTGGGTTGCCTCTTGATTCTGGTCCTAAGAAGAAATGAGTACAAAATCCTCGAAAGATCCACCATTCACTGAAACCTTTCAGTACTTGTATGATCTTTACAGTTAATCTTTATTAATTGCTGCATTACTTCATATTTTCTCCATTCAATGGTGGATCAGACATGCTCATATTGCCACCTACACAAAAGGCTTATTATCTAACGTTTTATGTCAGATGATGAAGACTTGGAATTATAATTTTTTTTTTTTAGCCTGCTCACTGCTTTGAAATAAAAACTTTTATTTCTATGTCTGATTAAGTTGCCTTCTAAATGATTCTGCACTTTATTTCAATAACACAGTATTTGACGCATTGGGAATCTAATTTGTTAAAGACGCAGTTTAATGATGAATACTTCAATAAAATATAAAGAAATATCTCATACTGTGCAAATTAACTTGAACTCGGAACCTTTAAACGTGTCGTGGTTGCAGTCGGACTCGTACTCAAGCGGATGTTGTTGCCACAGGCAGCCGCTGGCGTTTTAATCTTCTGTTATTTCTTACGCGAGAAAACCGTGAACAGTTGATCAATTCTGAATACAACAAAGGACCAGGTTCTCATTGATATTTCAACTAGCAGCGGGATGTTCACTGCTAACTGCATAAAACATCGCCAGCCAGCAAACTGCAGAAGGGATTAATATCACTGAAGCCTCGTTTTGCTTTCGTGCAACCGGTGAAGACGAGCTTTGGAAGTCGCTGTTGCCCCTTCATCAGACCTGCTGCTGCCTCGGGACATTTTTCTAACGGCATGATCAAAACCGAGACGACATTTGAGACCCTCACGAGAGACCTAGGACGCCGTCGTCCCTCGCAATGACGGAGCGCTGTCCTTTAGCCGAGAAGGCGCTGTCGGAGGGCTTCGCGAGGCTGCGCTTTAAGGACACTTCGCTGCTGATCGGGCAGCAACAGCAGCTGGAGCTGGAGAGAGCGCCTCCCACCAACTACCTCAGCCGCAGCCAGAGCTCCTGGTACAGCAAGTATGGCAACCAGGCAGTGGTTATACGGGACAAAACAACACTGAAAGACTCCGATAGCACTGGACAGTCGCGGATTTGTGCTGTCATGTGATCACTACACATGATTGGAGTGTTACTGTCTAGTTTGAAGTATTTGTGATCTGTCCACATGCCATTACTCAGACAGTCGGGTGCTCATGTTTACACTAAGCTTCATGAACAGTATATTATACTGTGTTTTTTAACATTTATGCGCAACACTAATATTGTATTTACAAACTAACGAGTACCAAAGCTCAATTGAACCAATTTGAAATCGTTTAATTCGGGATAAAAAGTGACCATATCATTGCCTCTTTCTAATTAAACAAACTATGTAAAGTATGTTATCCCTGGTAGCAATATTATTAGGCTATTATTTTTGTTTTTAAGACCCAGCAGATATCTATATCGATATCGCACTGCGTTACACGAGTGGCACTGTAGAAATAAACGAGATGTGTATCGAATGTATTCCTTAAAATACATCTCGTTTACATTACTGTGGTAAAGAATACATTGTTATATTGTTCCATGTAATGTACAAACATCTTCTGGTTTGAAATGTGAGTTACTGAAATGATTTATACGTGACCAAGCTATTTTAATAATATACCTTTAAGTATAAATCGTTTGCTTTTATGGAGCAAAAATGTAAAACCGTTTGCAAAATTTAGATTTAAATGAGGTTACAGCTAAACCTCAGTACAATGCTCAAGACAGTATTTTTTTTTTTTAATTTTTACTCGTTTTAATGTCTTCTGAAAAGAACGAAAAAATATATAAAACATTAAGTGCACTCAAATAAATATATCTAGATAGTAAAAAGACACTACTATGGGTTTTTGTGATTTATTTACGAAAAACGAGGGGCTCAGTGTCCAAATCTCAAGATTAGCTTATACATCAGATATTACCATTTAAGTCTGTGCCAAAACATACTTGTCGACTTGCTTTAACTTGCTAAACTTAACATATGCAGCGCTACCAATTTTAAAATTTTACTTGAAAGAATGACATTTACATGTTATAAACTGCTCAAAAAGTTTAAGAAATATAATGTAAATTGGCATGCAATACACAAATGTTCTCTCTTTCTCTCATAAAAAAAGAACTAAAATACTTAGACCCAAGACAGAGTTGTCGAATAAGTAGTGAATATACATTTATATCTGTAATTATATATCCTATGTATCTTTATATCTCTGTCTGCATCATGAAGCTCAGTTTTATTTACTGGGCTCTGCTGGAGGAATTGAGGAAGAGGAGCTGTAACAGAAATCATCTTAGACAAGGTAGGTTATAGTCACAAGAAACATGTAATGCAATACAGTGGTATAATGAATAAAATAAAACCAAGATTAAAAGCATCCTACATATAGGAAAGAAAACCAATGAAGTCACTTTACATCACGATTTCTTGATGTGTTTCCATAATTAAAAAACAAAACAAAAACTATACACATTCGTTTCAACTTGGATCAGTTATACCGGACCAATCTGACTTTATTTTAATGTGCCAACTAAACTTAAGGCAACAAGAGCACATCCAATGATTCTGAGGGGTTCAGAGTTGAATTCAAGGCTGTTAAATGAAATAAAACCTTGCCAATGCTACAAACCCAGTGAAAGAGTGGCATTACTGCAGCCACAAGAAGGAAAAAAAACCTAATACATTCATATATATATATTTTTTTATAAAGATTATCAGTCATGGTTCATTTCCAAACTATTCTGGATACATGGCAATAAGTGTCTAGGTACCATTGAAAGCATTCAATACACCATTTGAGAAAAACTAAAGTAAAATAAAGTTATTAAAATTGAGAACATACATTAGTTGTAATACTTTCAACTAAAAACAACTATTGTCAAACACAAATCCTTCTGAAATGACATCTAGCACAGCTGCTTGAAATCTTGGCTTTTCTTAATGGAGATCTCCACTATGTGGCTAATTTTACCAAGGAGGAGTTTCATAGAGGCTGATTCGTTCCAATCTGCAGCCTTATGGGTGTTTTTAAACTTAATGCATTTTTGCCATCATTTTTGAAAAATATACCCCCGTTTCATATATACTGAATTTAAATCACAACTTTGATTGTCCTATGAGTGGACTTAGGAAAGATGAAGCATATCAGATAGAAAGTAGGAAATTAGATACTCAGGGCGCCTACAAATCAATAGTAAAAAAAGAGCACAATCCAAATAGAAAACAAATGAGCATATGATATAGATTAAAAACAAACAAACAGAAAAAATTAGGACATAATTCTACATCAAATACTGAGCTGACAGCACCGGAAGAGAAAATTTACAGTGTTGTATTAGCCATAAATGATTGCGAAGCATCTGAAAACGGTTTAATAATGATACTGACAGTTTCCAGATGCGGTCTAGAGTACTAGTGACTTATGTTGAGCCAAATTTCTTACATTTCAACTGGTCACCTGGAAACATTTCTGTTGAAAACACACATAACTTTGTGCCTTTTTGGATAAAAAAAATAAATAGATTCTCTTAAAAATGGTAACAATGACGAGCATTATCATAGTCAGCAAAAGAAATGTGGAATGAGCTGAAAAGTCAAGCCAACATGACAGAACCACACCAGACTGAGAGCCGATAATTCATTATTTGTTCCTTCAGACTTTGTGTAGCTACTCGATCAGTGAAATGCAGCCAGGCATTTGTCAGTTTTTCCACTAATGCATGTTTTCAGTATGGATCTAACGAGCAGCAACCTAAAAAAAGAATAAAAAAACAAAACAAAAACAAACAACGGACACACACACACACACACACACACACAACCGTTTCACCTCCACAACTGACGTATTTTCAAAAAAATATCTTTTTTTTTTTTGTCTTTTTTTTCCTCTGGTGATACCAGGCGTTTCCCTTTGAGGGCCAGCAAGAACCTTAAAACTGCTTGAACTATTCCAACTCTCCTCTTTGTCTGAGCCAAGAGCATCCTACAAACTATTTTAAAATATCCTCTGCCATCTGCAATGCATCTAGCTCTTTATAAAATGGGCCTTCAGAGAGATACTATCATGACAACACACACTACTCGTTAGAAAATAGAGGAGGTTGAAGTATGCAGAGTTCAGTCTGAGTCACTGCTCTCGGAGCTGGAGCCGCTGGAGCTGCTGCTGCCCGAATCTGAAGAACTGCTGCTGCCACTCAGCCGAGATGGCCCGCCCCCCTGCGCTGACCCCGCCTTCTCTGCTGTGAACAGGGAAGAGAAGTGATCACAAGGTTCAATATGTGCGAGGAAAACAAACACTGATTGTACATATTTTTTGCAACTCGCTTCCATTAATTTTGTCCCTATATTGTTATCTTAAAGGGCTTTACCCACACCTGCAGCTGTGTATTACGATAAAGCAGAGACATGCACAAAGAAAGCAAAGAACTGATCTCGAAAGGACAGAGTATATTACGTGCCCACCAAAGCAGCTGATATCAAGTGAAGTCAGTAAGTTGCAGCACATAAACAACCGCTTTCATCAATTTTATGCTTCGTCCAAAGCAGGGCTCAACAGCAAGGATTTTTTTTCCCATGAGTAGTTCAGAATTTTAAGACTTTTACTGGCCCATAAACAAAAAAACCTTGACATTTTCTTAAAATTAATATTAAATTTTAATATACAACTATAATAATTTGACATTTTTATTTAATAAGTACAAAAAAGGTTTATTTTAACTGATAAAATAAAATGACAAAGCTGACTTTTCAGCAGCCATTACTTAATCTAGCTGACAAGTTGACAAGCAGAATTTTTAAAAGAAGAAAAAGCTAAATATAATGGTCCAAAACTGGGTCCAGTGGACCATCCTTGTTGTTGAGCCCTGTAGACCCTTTAAATTGTGTGAGTAGCATTACATATGAAGGCCTGACAGAGGCCCTTCGGTCAAGTTAGTCGAATTAGTGAAGCAAAAAGCCTATCCTTATCTCTGTTTCCTTATCTTACCCTCCTAGATCTAGCTAACCCAGTTTGGTCACCTGTCTGCTAACATCTGCACATTACCACACAGGTACCTTTTTTGGGTGGTTTCTTGTTGTTGTTCAGTTGTCCGCTCACGTCCTGTAGCCTCTTTTCTAACTCTTTCTTCTTTTCCTGAACCAGTTCCTCTTTAGATTTGGCACTCTTTTTCCCAGTGCCCGCTGCAGGAGACACACAGCGGTGACCGGTGAGTAACGGGTTGCCCTCGTAGCCCACCGCCGTGGCAACAAGCAGCAAAAAGCACTCTACTACACTGGTTTTTAACTCCATGACGACAAATTTATATTAAAGGAATCTATCAGGTTCTATGCAAGTTATGCCCAAATGGCAGCATTTGTTTATTACCATAAAAATCTATTTAGCCTCGTCTCTCAAAAATTAAGATTCTATTAATGCACAAACCATGAAAGTAAACGGGACAGATTTTGCAGCATTTAAAAGAAATGGGATTTTTTTTTTTAAATAAGCGCTTATTGTTTGAGGGTTTATGACATTGCTGTATGTGTGATATTTAATATAACTCTGAACAGAAAAAGTTCAGTAAGCCATTTCTTCACACTAAAATCATGCTAACACATATTGTTCACATCCACATTTTCCCTACTGTGGAAATTGCTATTTAACGATAAATGATAACCCTTTAAAAAAACTAACAAAAATAGATTACTTTTAGAATGGCATATGGTTTTAATGAAGGGGAACCCTCGCGTCCTTCCCGTGACAGTTCGGCGGGCTCTAAAGGCTTCTCGGCTGCCACGGCGAGGGACCTGGGGGACCTCACAGTGACATCCAGAATATTTCTTTGGGTCTAAAAGCCCCGCGGACTTCTGCCCCAATGCATAGTCCCGTGGTGCTTCCGGAGCAGACTGCTTCCCTGCACACTGGGACAAGCGTCTCCTTCGGGGCACCCCGAGAGGAGGAGATGTCTTCTGCAGCATCAGAGGGAGAGTCACCAGCCGACGAGGGGAATCGGATTAGAGGTAACCCGCATGCCCCCGTCCACTGAGACTCATGATGCCAGGTTGGTGGCCCGACGTCAAGCTAGCCGCGGGCGAGGGGCGCTGCCCGCAGCTCAGGGACTGGCCATAAAACATCCGCAAGTCTACGAAGCGCCCCTTACACGGGCAACCTGGAGGTTGCTCTTTGGGGGTGATGACATATGTGCCCCCACTCCCGGAGGAGGGCCGGGAGCTTCTGTGCACTCAGCCGCCATTGACCCACGGGGTCAGTGGTACCGACATTTTCACAGAAAGAGTTTTCTTCACCTCTGGGCCCAGTGCCTCGAGATCCCCTTCGGAGGGAACCAGGGAAGCAGGTAAGCACTGCCCAGAGCAGTTTGACTTTTCTCCAGGACGTTCATCCTTCTGGGATCAGTCCCCTCCCCGGTCTCCCCTGCCCGTCCTCTTGATTCCCCTATCCTGCATGCGGAGGTTGCAGTCCTACTGGCGAATTACGCAAATTAGCCTCTCCCTTCAGCCGAGATGAGGTCAGGGTTTTACAGTCCTTACTTCATTGTGCCCAAAAAGAGCAGAGGGCTGAGATTCATCCTGGATCTTCGAGCTTTGAATCGCTCCCTTCTCAGGCTGCCATTCAAAGTGAGGGCATATGGCAGCCGCAGCAACGCCACTTGGCTTGCTTCATATGAGACACGATCGAGTCCAGAGATGTGCATGGCATTGTGGCACTCTGAATTCAGCCCGTGGTCAGGCCCTGCCTTCCTACGGGCTGGAGTCCCCCTAGGACAGGTGGCATCCCTGTAGGGCCCCTATTGGCCCTCAGAGCATTGGGAAGGTTACGTGCAGACTCCTCTGCTTGCACGTCTGCCTGTCGGCACGGAGGTTTCTGTGTAACACGGCCTTAGGGTCGCTGCCTTTTCCACGGGTCTGTTCCCATATGTAACGTCGAAGTCACTCGACTAAAGGGGAACGTCGTGGTTACGAAGGTAACCCCCGTTCCCTGAAAGAGGGAACAACGGGACCAGTACATGTGGTTAATTAATATTACTCAGCACCTGTATAAATACACTTTAACATGTGCATCTTAAAATAAGGAGTAACCTCTATTTATTTCCCTCGTTAAAAAAATACATAGATTTGTAACTATTATGTTTTTGTCTGATTTTTTGTCCTAAGTATTTTTCACATCAGTTTTTGTAATATTGTGATTAATTTACCTCAAAGTGGATTGATTGGCTTGGTTCGGTTCGTGGTTTGGAGCTCTTTAACAAACACTTTTTAAAAAGCTAATGGAGAAAACTCTTTTGGAACCAAGGTGTGTGGGCACTGTTGCTCAACAACATTCACAAACTGACCCACTAATTTATTTTTGGAAAAGGAGGGACAAGTGGAAATTGCTTTTTGTGGTAATCAACATAAGGCCAAAAAATGCATTTGACTGACCCTAACTTGTAATGAACCCAGAATATTTCTTTATGGAGTATGAATAGCGCAGTGTGCACATTAATTACATGTACACTGTTTACAACTTGGAAATTCACGGTCTAATCAAATGATCTCTATTTTATACTGATGTACTCTTTAACCCCTTGCAGCTTCACTTGAAGGTATTAATACCAGGGAAAGCACATATAAGATAATCCACCAAAAGTCATGCAACACATTGGAGAAGGTGAGTGCTCCCAGCTCAAAGGAGGAAATAGCACAGCCCATTTCAGATTTTAGAGCAGACGGATCTAAGCCTAGACTAGCACCACCACAACATCTGCCGAGAAGGAAAAGAAAGGCACTTACGTAAAGGTTTGCGTTGCTTTTTCTGTAAACAAGACTTGACGTATCGTTCGAGCTCACGCAACGTAGAAGGCTTGAGCGTTTCGAAGTCGATCTCGATCTCGTCTGGGTTGGAGTCTCGCAGCGACGGCTCACGCGACTGGATGATGTGGACCACGCGGCCCAGTTTCTCACCCGGCAAGCGGTTGATATCCAGGCTGAGCTGCCGTTTCTCATCATAAGACATGGGAAGAGACTCCTCCTCGTCAGACTCGTAGTTTGCAGAGCCAGGTTTGCCCCCTTTTTTCGGTTGCCTGAGGATTGGAGGTATAGTTTGCACAGGCTTTATAACCCTTACTCGTTGCATAAATCTGAACTGGCATGTTGGGATTGAGATAATAACGCGACAATTAGCTTGCATCACCACTACAACCATTGTGTTACTGGATTGCTTTGACACTGATGTCATATCTCAATATTACAACTAAAAACTGGTATTGATCCACAGATGATTTTTTCAGTTAATAACGGTGCCTGCTTGGACTAAAAGTGTTTGCCTTGTTTTCTAGCTTAGTGAGAGATAAACGAAAATAACAAATAATGTCACAGAAAAATAATTCATTAATAAAAAATAGCTCCAATTGTGAGATATAAAGTTATGACAAGCATCGTACATAATCTTTTTAAAAACCTTTGTATCTAAGATTTTTTTGTGAGGAAGAAGTTATAATTTTTACATAGAAGTGATGCATTCATTTTGATCAAAACTAAAATTAAATGCATTTACAATGTTACAAAAGATTTTAAAATATAAAATGCATTTAAATAGCTGTAGTATTTCAAAATATTAGTGTCTTTTTGATTTTTGATCAAATAAATACAGCCTTGCATAATAACAAGAAACTAAAAAAGGTGAATGGTAGTGTAAATTACTAAATAAGGGAAATTACAATTTATCTTTGAAATTCTCATATTTCAGAGGGATTCTGAATAAACGTAGTGTACAACAAAATGCATTTCTGCTCATCCAATTGCCTAAATCCTCTATATTAAAACACGGGATGCATTAAGCTTCCCGATTTTACAACGACTGGCAAGTTATTTGGTACATATAGGTACATAAGCAATATATTTATCGTTGCCATTCTTTCTAGATGGCACAAAAATCCATAACCACCATAAATGGGATCGAAAATGTATCATACAGTTATCTATAAACATCCCAACTCACCTTGTGGTGGATGTGCTGTTGGGTTTCCGCGCAGAGGTCTTCTTCTGCTGGGTTTGCTTATTCAGTTGTGAGGACTTGGCCTTTTTGTCATCTTCCACCTTGACCTTGTTTTTGTCTTTCTCCTTCTCCTTCTCTTTGTCTTTTTTCTTCTTCTCTTTTTCTTTCTTCTCTTTCTTTTTCTTTGGTTTGCTCACAGGACCCTGTGACAGAGCGGCTAGCTGTTCATGAACAGCCTTCAGCTGAGGAGGAAGGTGGAGGGAATGGTTAGCAAGCAGGGGGATGGGGCATGCTGCATCGATGCTAACGTAAAAGACTAGGATCTTAGCTGTGCGGGGACAGATGATGGGACTGGTGATGAAGGGAAGAGTTTAAAGGATAATGAATGACATTTGTCACCTACAGATCTCTCGTTTTTATGGAAATACTCTACCCAGAAAAGCATCTACTATTTTGAAAGCCTCGCAAAATTCTGTTACCTTCTGAATTCTTTGCAAAAACGAAATAGTCATAAAACTTTGTAACTACTTTAAAATTCCAGCACAATAATCAAACACTTCTACAAAGACTGTATCTTTCTCCATTTAGTAGTCCAGTATTTCTGAAAAATCTACATGTAAGTCAATGAACCCTGCTGAAAAACACAGCATACGTTGGTTAGGTCTGTTTTGAAGCTGGGATGCTGGTTTATGCTGGTCCTTTGCTGGTGTAAACTGGTCCTTTTGCTGGTTTATGTTGGTCCTACCAGCTTAAACCAGCATCCCAGCTTCAAAACATACCTAACCAGCATATGCAGTTTTTTTCATAAGGGAAATTAAAATTCATCATATATATTTCATCATAATATTTTTTTCCATATCATCCCACAGAGGACTTCAGATGATGCCAACCCTGGACAAACACAGCACTACCGAACTCTTTGAATATTCCTTGTCTGTTTGATTATGTCAAATTGATCTTTATCTCACATCTGTACATGTACAAACTACTACTACATTTACTGTAAACATTACTTTAGAGTAAAGCTGCTTTGCAATGATATGTATCATGAAAAGCGCTATACAAATAATCATATGGCTGGGCAATAAATTATATATTGACTATGACAACACATTTTTGGACATTTTTACTTGATATGGATTAATCGAACAGTTTATCAAACAGCAGAATGTGACAACGGGCAGTCAGTGTGTGCAGCTAATAAATCTTTTTAGTGTTTGCCATCTAAATATGAGGACACAGACAAATACATTTAATTTCCAGAGCTGTTCTGAGAGTCAATTCACAAGCTTTTCATGGTTTCATTATAAACAAACAAACGAAAAACTGTCAAACTCAAAAATTTAATTTGGTTCAACTTGAATTTATCACAGACGTATTATAGTATGCAAAAACGTACTTTTCGAAATAATGAAAAAGGTTATACAGAACATTTTTAGGGAATATTATATAAACAAATAAATCATTTTTATTTCTATAAATGTTTTTAAAACATAAGGTAACACTTTAGAATAGGGGTCCAAAATAATGCATTAGTTTATCATTAATTAATGGTTAATTTGTTCACAATTAAGCATTAGTTCAGCAAAAACACACTAGTAATTAATGATACCAACTAATGCTTTACAAAAAAATTAACCATTAATTAATGCTTAACTAATGCATTATTTTGGACCCCTATTCTAAAGTGTAACCAATTAATTTGATTAATTCAAGTCACAAAAACAAAACAAAACAAAATAAACAGAAAATGGAATTTAGTTTAAAATGCATTTCATTTCACAGGGCCTTAAATTAAAAGGTAGCTACACTGTGGAGTTTATGTATGAATTCATTCTAAAAGTCTTACAAACATGTGGAAAGCACATCCTGAATTAGGTGATAAATACTGACTTAGTATGATATGGTAAAAATACATTGTGTTAATATTTTTGGCCATATCACCCAGTCCTCATTCACCATTATTTCCAAATGCAAATTATTGATCTGAATGATTCATCCGTGCGTTTCAAACTTCTTTCTGATGACATCAACTGCAAGCTCATATTCAACTCTGGCTCTATCCAATCAACAGAATCAGGTCCCCATCCTATGTTGTTTTCTTTTTACAAAACCGTTTTTATTTCTTATCCATTTTATTGACATTAAACCTCTTTTACAGAATGAAAAAGACTCTGCCATGAAGCACTGGAGACCACATCCCGGCAAAGAATTTGGATTCTCACTGACAAACATGCCAATCAATGTCATTCACAGAGCAAAGAGGGAAACAGAGCCGAAAGACTAGCTGAGTGACAAAGCAAGCTCACTTGAGGGAGATGCCCAGCTCAAATACACCCCATAAAGCACCACCTTAACCCTCTACCGCTCACATAAGAAGCAGCTACGAAAATGAAGGAGTTAGTGGGGTGGGGGACCGGTAAGTAAAAATATCATTCACCTGAAAATGTTTGGCACACCCGTTTTTTGTCCCCGCACTGTTACCATTGGGGTGCTCCACAGCGAATTGCTAGTAAAAAAGCCAAAGTGAAATCAACGGACAAAATAGTCATTCTCAAAACTGTATTTTAACAACAGACTGTCATGATGAGAGCAGAGTAACTACAATTTACACCAATATGTTTGACACTGAGAGATAGCGAAATTAAAAATTGTCATCTGAACTTTGACAGCATGCAAGCCAATGTATACCAAGATGCCAACACAAACTGCAGAGGCGGTAGAGGGTTAAACGTTCAGTCCAGGGTGAAAATGGGCACTCATTTCCAAAACATTACAAAAAACAAGACACATTAAGGAAAACAAAAAAAGTCCGAATGACTCTGACACAAGCAGTCAGACTGAGGAGGTGGTGGTGAATGTGGGGGGAGGGGAGTGGATGTGGCCTCTGCCTGTCTCTCCACCCTTGGTTTGGATCTTGGTCCTCAAGTGGTGACACCCACCTGTTTGTCACTCACCTGTTCCTGCAGCTCAGCCAGCCGAGTGGCCCGTTCCTCCTCCGAGTCGGAGCTGGAGCTGGAAGAGTCGGCGCTGCTCTCGCTGCTGCCGGTGCTCTTGCTCACCACTGCCGTGGCTGACACCGCGCTGGGCGAGGACGGCTCTGCGGGTTCGTCGGGCATCTTGGCGAATTTCATCTCAAACACATCCTGCAGGACATGGACAAATGTGATTGGTGAGATCGGAAAGCGCATGATAAGGCACAATGGCTCTCTGTCAAGCGCTGCACCTGGAGTTTTCTTGCCATGGCAACGACCTCGTGATCGGGTGGGTTGTATTTGTAACAATTTGAGAACATTAACCGAATATCTGCTGCGAAACTTTGGGCGTCTTGGTATTCTCGACCGTCCATCTTTTTCTGAAAAAAATAAAAATAAAAGGACATTGTATGAGACACAGTTTAGCTTTAAAAAGGGAAAATAAAAACATGGTGAATTCAGGTTAATTGGGATTTTTTGTTTGTTTTTTTCCTTCTTTAGTCTCAATTCAGTTGCCCCAATTTACCTGAATTCACCATATATCTAGATACATATGTATACAAGTATAATATGGTTTGTGTGTGCAAAATATGTATAAAGTATTATATATGAAGTATAATGTGTGCAATAAATGAAATTTTTTTTATCTGTAAATATAATAAATATCTAATTTTGCAATTAGTTTACAATACATATAAATATAATTGTTTGTTATAGAACATTTACTACATATATACACATACATATGCAATAATTCAAAAAATAAAATATAATCTATTGTGTGCAGAAAAAAAAAGTTTTTTATATAAGTTTTTAAATAAGAAATAACTAGAAATCTTATAGTACTAGATGATATACAGAATGTGTTATTATTTGGAAATTTTACTACATATATACAAGCACATACATATGTAATAATTACAAATTTTAAATATAAACTATTGTATGCAGAAATAATACTTAAAAGAAATAATAAAAGGAAAACTAGAAATGTAACAGTACTAGCTTATATACAAAAAAATTTATATTGTTGTTATTGTAATATTTATTTCTTTTAAACATTTACCATTTTTAAAACGTTATGTAATGAGATTCATATCAACATTTACTATTATATTTAAATAACTTCTGTCTTTATAAGGTGAAATTGTAACAATACTTTGACAGTGCTGAGGTCCATTGGTTGTTTGATGATTTCATGATAATCATGCAGCTCGAGGGCCTCTGCATCTACAGGCTTGTAGAAGGGCCAAGCGTAGGCCGCATGCTTCTTGGAAAGCATCTCTTTAAGGATAGTGTCACAGTATTTGAGATGATCATTGAGCTTGCTTTTCTTGTTGCCTTGTTGTAGGACATCCCCATCTTCCAGGTCCTTTTTGGGAGGTTTGATGGGTCGACCTGTGCTCTCTCGTCTGGAAATGACTTTACTGTGTTTGGACTCCAACATCGCAGTGGGCGACTCACTTCTGCTGGCAGTGATCGCGCAGGTTGTGGGTGTGGTAGTGTCTGCTTTCCGCTTCACTCCTTTCTTCTAAGGAAAATTAGACCAATTATAACACAACGAAAGAACAAAAACACCCGTGTCTGACAGACTACACTTAAGGAAGCCTTTTATAAGTGGTCTAGTTTAGGGTCAAATTGATCAGGCAGCCATCAGACATGTTTGTTTTAGAAATTTAAAGACAATAAAATACAGTTTTTTTACAAACACACAGTCTACAAATCATTTTACTGCACAAACTATCATAATCCTCACAAAAAGACTGATTATGCATATTAATAACGGGAACATTGCTCACAGTAGGCGATGTGAAATGTATTGCTGAAAGCAGTGAATCTGTTACAAAAGCTGTTTTGATGGCTTTAGGAGATGAATTTAGAGATGTGACATCTGAGAAGAGGTTTAAGTTCGCCGACAATCTAACTGCTACTTTTAGCACAGCATGATGCCACAAAACAAAGATGCATCTAAATTCTCTAAATTCATCTTCTTTAAAGCCTAGATGCTAAAAATATTTAAAGCAAAATAAAAGGAAGGTCAAACGAAGGAATAAAAAAGCATATATATATATATATATATATATATATATATATAAATTAACAAAGCAATAATATAAATAATAAAAAAGAATTAATAATAAACTAGTTGTACATAATAATGGGAAAAAAATATTATATATAACCAATATTCTAATATCTGTATCTAAACAATAATGCAAAGAAAAACTTATAATTATAATACCTATCAAATTATGATTAAATAGATAGGTTTATGTAAATATGGCCATTTCTTCTTATTTATAGATAAATACATTCTGAAAATAGTGACTCATTCTTAAAACAAAAATTTTCCCATCGGCTACAGATGACCTCCAAATGTACTCCAATATGACAGAAACAATAAAAAGGATAGAGTAAATAAAACCTGCTGCTTCCACATAATTTGAACTGGTCTTACTTTGATGACAGGCTGTGCAGTTGGGATCATGGACGTGGCAGGGGGCACAGCTTGGACATTGGAGGTGATGGTCGAGACTGGAGTCGCAGCTATTACAGGAGTCTGAGCCAGCTGAGGAGGGGAGCTCGGACATGACGACGATGGAGAACCGCTAGTCAGTGCTATTGATTGTTGGTTTTCTGTTTGGATGTGATAATGACAAGGTCAGCTGGAATCTCTCCTACAGGAACATATCACAAATTACTCCGAAGGTTTATTAATAGTGGCATCCAGTCCGTTACCTGAAGCTGGGGGTGTTCCTGGTTTCCGTGCTTTACCCTTCGGTGGTGGGGGTAAAAGTTCCACCTCCTCCTGGGGCATCTGAGCTACCTTTTGGAGGAAAATCTTTTCCAAGGCTTGAGCCATAAGAACAATGTCATCTGTGGGCTAGGACAATATTTCAAGGGAATTAGATTTAAATCACAAATTATAAAACAAACTAGCTATGAAGTTATACCAAATAAACATTAAGAACTCTAAACTACCTTGTTATAGATATAACAGTTTGTGAACATAGTGTTAAAATCCTGCATGCATTCTCCAGCAGTCCAATAGTAATTATTCTCAAGGCGCTTCTTAATGGTTCCCATGTCCATTGGATTCTTGATAATTTTGTGGTAGTCCTATAAAACAAAGACAATAAATTAGACAAGCTGTAATGCAATAGGTGGAAGAAAAACATTTTTGAGTGATGTTTAATTTGTTTAGATGTTCAAAAACTAAATCTATCCTAAAGTCATATTTAATTTCCAAGAAATAACATTGTACTTTTTTTTTTATAATCCCAATACAACAACAACCATATCCTGACTCAATTATGCACTTGCCCAACCAATAGCAGGCAGGGGACACTTTTAAAAACAGCCAATATTTTTGCAATTCCATTTTGTAACACTAGAGGCACAGAAATTACAACAGACACCAAGTCAAAAAACAATATTGTGGAATATTATTACAACTTATAATAACTTTTTTTTATTTATTCCTGTGATGTCAAAGCTGCTCTACTTAAGACTTTTGTGAAAACTGTGAGACATATTTTCAGGAATATTTAATGAGTAGAAAATTCTAAAGAACAGCATTTTTTTTTTAAATATAAACATTTTGTAACATCATAAATGTGTTCACTCTTACTTTAGACCAATTCATGTGTCCTTACTGCAAAAAAGCACTGCTTTTATTGTTTGGTTTTTTTTTATCTTTTTTTAATCTTTTTTTTAAATGTTATTGTTTCACGGTTTCTACAAAAATATTAAGCACAACCGTTTTTAATGTTGCCAATAATAATAAATGTTTCTTGTGCGGCAAATTAACAAATTAGAATGATTACTGAATGATCATGTGACACTAAAGGCTGCTGAATAGTCTGCTTTGCCAAAAAAGGAATAAATTAATTTCAAAATACATTACAACAAGAAAGAAATTATTTCAAAATGCAATATTATTTCACCATATTACTGTTTTACGGCATTTGATTAAATTTATGCAGACTTTAATTTCCATTAAAAAAAACCTGCAATTATTCCAAACTGATAATGTGTACATAAGTGTATATTTACATTTTACTCACTGGCAGATTTAATTTGATGGCATCCACAGGCGTGTAAAAGGGCCACGCAAACTGATGCTTCCATAAAGTCTTCACAACCACATTCTGCATATATTGTAGCTGGTTGGTTTTTCGGCCAGGCTTAGAGGGGTTCGTGACCTCAGGAGGGGGAGGGTTCACAATGGGTGGAGGCACCTGGGCAGGGGATGTAACTACAGACATACTGCTCAGTTAAGGGGAAGAAGTTGCTTGAATGACGTCTGTACGTCTCTTAGCTCAGTTACAATGATCCTCTTGCTGCTCCTTAGTCCCACCTCGACACATACATCCCATCTCAGGACCTGAGTGTCAGCATGCTGCCAGATCG
>JAUCMT010037512.1:0-17324 GCA_032357475.1 Enteromius thamalakanensis | reverse complement strand
TACATTAATCTATTATTCTATAAATACAGAATCATTCTCATTTAGTTCTTCTGATAGATATGCTTATGTTATTATGCTGTGTTGATCTCTCATGCATGTTCCAAACAACAGGTGCAGCCTTTGCACATGTGGGAAAATGTGATAGCATGCTTGACCTTCAGAGCTGCAGTAAAATGTTATGATCCAGTAATATTCTTAAACCTAAGGACTATCACACTGTCATATGGCTGGGCCATACAGGCCTGTTCACACCCAGGCTCACAGAACCACTCGTCACTGGCTCCTTGAAATGACCTCAGTCAGACTTGGTTTGGGAGGAACTTCACCAGGCACTTATAGCTGCTGGTTGTAGCTGCTTGTGAAAGTGTGGTTTCCAGTGTTGACAATTTGACACTATGGCCATCCACATTGTGTATGTGTTGTTTTTATATATGCGTGCATGTGTTAGCATTGCTAATAAAACTTAGCAGGATCATATTTTACGCATGATGAAATGAATAGCCCCAGGCACAGCCACCAGGTGTCCGAGAGTGTGTGTCTGTTGAGAGATCACTCTGGCTTGGACTGCTTGGTATGTGCTTATGTGTGTGAAGTTTAAAATCTGTCATGGACACTCCCTTTAGGTCAGACTTAAGAGCAGCACATGGCTGTGTCAAACTCTCATGTAAGAAATGTGCACACCCCTTACATGCGTAAGCAGCGTTATCCTTTGCACCACTTTGCGTAAGTTTATGTCATGTTCTCACATAAAGAAACATTTTACTGCATAGAGGTTGCTCTTTCGTGGTTTAAAGGAATATTCTGAGATCAGTACACATTAAGCTCAACTCACAGCATTTGTGATACAGCTAAATTGAATTTCCACTTGTTTTCTCCTTTTCTTTAAAAAGCAGAAATTGTGTCAGCTTAGGTGGCAAAAATGTAATTTCAAAAATAAAGATTTCAAATTGTTACGGATTTGCCTCTACTCTCAGCCAACCACAGCGTTCACTAATCAGCATCACCTGCACCTCATTATCACCACAATCATCAGCCCCATAACTACCACACACCATCCCTCAGTCAGTGTCCACGCTCATTTGTAGTGGACTCAAACCTAGGCTTCTGGTGTTGCTACTACTGAAATACTTGCCTTGTAGCTACTTACCTCCTTGTTCTCCTTCATTCCAGTTTCCTCCCGTGTTCCTAGGAAGTTCCTATCTATGTGGTGTGTGGCTGTCTCTCAGCTCCAGCACATCTCCTTTGTCTCCTGTGTCTCCAACGCCCCGTATGATCCTGTTAAATAACACAAGAAGTCACTATTTGTAACATCCACACCAGGCTCCACCCCCACTGGCACCCAACGTTCCCTGTCACCAGAGTTCTAATTATCATCACCTGGTCCACGCACCTGATACCACTCATCTGCACTCAAGCTCACCCTTCATAAGCACACACCACACTTCAGTCACTGTCCAAACTCGTATCTACGTAACGGACATTTCTACCTGTTAATACCAACCTGTTAAACTACTTACCTTGTCTTCCAGAAGTCCTTGTGATTCCCTGCTGTGTCTCCCTTACTCCAACCTGTCTTCAGCATCGTCAACCTGTCTTCAGTGTGCTCGTCTGTCACGGTGGTGTGTGGTGTGGTGCATCGGATCCTCTTCTCCGTCCCTGCGAAAAGAAAGACTTTTGAGTTTATTTCCATTTACCCAGTTTTGGATGACTTTGAGTTATTTACCTTATTTTTGGATGTCAATAAACCTTTGTTGAATTTTTTCCCACCTGAGTCCGTCCCTAACGTTACACTATTGCTCTGCCCTGACTAAAGGAAATTATTCGACATGTCTTAGACATGTCTTCTCCACTCATCTATTGCTGTGCATAATAAATAACATTCTGTTTTCACTTACATCCTGTGTAGAGTCCCTTTTCTGTAACACAAATGGCCAAATAAAAAAGTATATATTTGCCAAGGCCATTTGCTTATATATATATATATATATATATATATGCTAAATACTGTTTCAATAGTTTTGCTACAGTACAGTTTGAAAGCTTAAATAGTTTAATGTTCAAAAATGATTATTGTCTTTACTTCATTATCTATCAATGTTGTATTTCTCAGAACCATTCAATGCTAAAGAGTTATTACTATAATTTTCCATTTATATAAGCAAATATTATCCCTGGATTGCAGCTGTAATGTTTTGTGCTTTACTGCTCCGTGCAGATTTTTTTTTTTTCTTTTACAGTGAAATCTGGAGCACGTCCAGCAGCTTTCTGTGACCCTCCCTGTAAGGACACTCTCTGACTGCAGTCAGTCACGTATAGCCATGGATTATGTGTCCTCTATACTATCTGTGCACACCCTCTCACTGCCATAGGACATTGATGACAGTCTGAGTGTATTAATAACTGTCTGGTTTGTGACTGGAGGTGTAGGGACAATGGAATGAGGCGAGGACTTTGAGATAGATCACTCTGAAAGGCTGAACAGTCATGGCGTTCCAGGCAAAAGTAAGCCCCCTAGAGGGCTCTGCATTAATAAAAGTCACAACAGTCTTTTCTGTTGCCTAACTGAGCTTGAATGACATTATTCTGATGATCATTTCTTTGCCAGTCAGTGATGTAAATTCAGTTGCTCTTCTTGCAACAAACATCATTGCATCTTCTAGGAGTGAATGTTGTGGTTACACTGTTTATATTCAGATGTTTTGAAAGCACATCTGTTTCAGTGTTAGATGAATGTGCATGGATCATGTCCAGTATACAGTATATAGCTAATTATTAATGTTTCTTTGATTTTTTTTGTGTAATTAACTTTTTCATTTCATCTTAAGACACATGAAAAGTGCATTTAAAATGTTTTACGATGCCTTCATCATTTACTTTTGACTTTTTGCATTTACAAATGCATTGCAAATAATTTATAATCATTTAATTTATGTTTGAATAAAATGGTGATTTTAATGCAATTTCTGCCAAATAGTGATCCATCTTTAACTCACGTTATAAATGCTTAATAAATATATTTATTACCACTTCACTCAAAACTAGACTACTGATTTATTTCATGATGCGGCAAAAATGTGCTATCATAGCAAGGTGTTGTTTTTATGGTTTTCTCATTTATATCTCAGGACTCAGAATATGATTCTATAAATATTTATACATAATTAAATAAACGGTACATTACAATAAGGTTCTCATCCAATATTGGAATTATATTTTTTTATATTAATAACTTGTAAACTTGTAAAAGTGTACATTAATGTAAAGCGAACATATGTGAACCTTTTATTAAAGAGTTAAATAGATGATAATAATGTCTAAATGTGAACCTTAATGTGTGATCACCTGTGGACCATTTATTAATGAGCTATGTATGTTAGTAACCTCTAAATGTACCTTAATGTAAATTTAATCATGAGATATAAATGAGAAAACCATAAACACCCTTCTGTCTTGCTATAAAAAGAACATTTGTTTGCTGCTTCATGAAATAAATCAGGAGTCTGGTTTTGAGTGTAATAAGTGTTCATAAATATATTTGTTAAGCATTTATAACATGTGAGTTAAAAATGGCTCACTATTTGGAAGGTATTGCATCAAAATCACCATTTTATTCATACATTTATAACTGCTTATAAATGATTTGTAATGCATTTGTAAATTAGTTATTAATCATTTCAATTCTTTATAAAGGGAACCTTAATGTAAAGTGTTTCCAATAAAAAGTTTAATAAGCGTTCCGACTACAGAATGCTATTAAACCCAATAAATATCCAAATTTATGACTGCCACTGTGGTGCCGAAAAATGACAAAAATGACAGAATACTCCTGTGGTGCATGTTTAAACATGGTTAGACATTGTTATTGGATCAATTAAACTATTAAGAGTGTGAATTGTGCGTTTTTAAAGGAGAGTTAAAGTGCCTGGGCCCTTATTTAATAACTCTTTGGCTAATATAGTGACCAATCTGATTAGAATTGCATTTAGCTTTATTGCCTGAATGCCTCTGGCTCTCACTGAACTGTCTCTAAACCACACTGAAACCCGGACAGATAAGATTAAAACATATTTTATTCTTTTTAATGTGAAAGAGTGATGTTGAAATCAATTCGACTGTGTGGTTTTGTGCATGCAAGTGTGTGTGTGTTTTTTTTGTGTAGCAAAAAGGACTAGCCAGAGACGCTGCTATAGGATTGGTCCCTTTTAGAAAGGGGAAAGCTGTCCATTCGATAAACTTCCTGCCCAGATCTAGATGACCAGATGTTTTCCTACCCTGAGAGATAAGGCCCATGTCACCATGCAGCAGTCAAAATGCTCACAAGAACCAGGAAGTTGGTACACATTCTTAAGCTCACATCTTCCTAATAGGAACCTCCTGAGGGTTCAGCTTCTATAATGGGAACATAATGGTCACATGAAATGGCTTTCTGTAGATAAGAGCATTTGACCATGCATTTAGCCATGTTTACTTTAATTATTTAGAATGCATCAACTACTTTATCTGCTAACACCTCTATTAGATTGAGATCAATGGATCATTAACAATGAAACGGTATTCTAAACCAAACATCTCAAAATATGATATCATGCATAGCAATAGAATTGCTCATATGCATTGCAATTAAATCACCATGCAATGCAATGTTTGTATATGTTATAATCAAAACTGTTTAATAAAATATTTAAAATAAGAATGAATGTGCTATGAAAAATGTGAGGTGGTCTTCATTCAGTACAGGAAGTTGTACGTTATAAGAGTAACATGAACCAGGAATCCCTTGTGAGATATTTATGTTCATTCCAAGTGTTCTAGCCTAAACATATGACATAGAACCCTTACTTTGAACCCTTCACACATCCTCTATCTTTCTCCTTCTTCTGGCTTTCTCTCTAAGTGACGACAACAGACTCTCCTGGGATTCTTCAGCTTCCCCTCCCTTGGCTGGTGTGACCTGAACCTTGACACAAAAGATTCTTGTTCTTCTCTGATTCTATGCCTCAGCAATGATATTTAACCATAGGAGTAAACCGAGGGAAAGCTCCACGAACCTCACAGCTGCGACAACACACGCCTTTAGAGGACTGACAAGAGAAAACACCCTGCTGTCTTGGGTGGGAGTGTGGATATATATGTGTGTGTGTTTAATCTCTGACTCTTCATGTCACACACTCTCACACAAAGAAAAAAATGTATACTAGAAAAACAGATAACCTCAGGATTTCTCTTTTTGGCCCAACACATGAATAACAGTGAATCTAGGTCTGATAAAAAAAAACATTAGGTCAACTATGTTATTATTGGAAGAAATATCATGGTAAATGAATGTATGAATATTCTGTGTGATTGTATAACTATTTAGTGTGTTAACATATGCGATTAATTTTTTCAGATTAATGCAATAAAAATATTTAAAGTGCCCCTATACCTTTTCAAATATGATCGTTTATGCAGTATGTGATGTAGCTGTATGTGAACATAAACTATCTGCAAAGTTGTGATGCCGACAGTGCACAATAAATAACCTTATTGTCTATCAGAAAAAAAGAGTCGGCTTACATTCGGCTAAACCAGTCGTCAGCAATCTGAATCTTTTTCTGTTATGGATCCATGTCACTAAGTAACTTATTTGCATAATGTCCGCACTCGTTCTACATCGCGAACAACTTGCTCCCCCCCTAAACAGTAAAATTTCGACGTGGGTTACATCATGTCAAAAAGATGCTGTATCCTGTGAAAGTAGATCTGTTTTAAATGCCCTTCTGAAAATAAATCTACAAAGAATGAGTGGTTAACATTCATTGTTTCAACAACACCTGTCAACACAATCTCTTGTACTGCTGAGTCATCAGTCATTTTACTGATGACTGCTTTTCCAATCTTGGAGTACAACGCAGTATTTACCAAATGCTTGGTCTTAAAAGATGGATCAGTGCCCATTTATTTGGACCGAGTTTTTTACTACTCTGAATTTCTACCTGTGAGTAAGATTAATAATTGATGATGGTATTTTCTAGCGATCGTGGATATTATGTGTGACATCATAAGGCTCACCCAATTATGTGAGAAGATATGAACTCCAGGCAGGAAAATGTCAGTAATGATCTTTTTCATGGTTTCTTACATTTTGGTATGACATAGTGATGTTTTTATCAGTATTTGCTAAACGTTGATAAAATATGTTGTGGTGTTGGTCTTGAAACCTCTTAAGACTGGATAAAAACAGATTTGGTCTGGATCTGGGCCTTATGCTTTCAGACAAGACCGCATTCTGAATTCCTGCAGAGTGATAATTACCTCAACAAGTAGTTTGCGTGGTATCTTTTGTTGACCCAACTTTTCCCCCACCCTTTTCTGTGTTTAATGGGATTTTATTGCCAATGACAGTTAACACATAAAGAGAATGCTGTAAATTTGTTGTTATTTTTAAGATCATTGAAAACATTGACAGAATGGAAAAAAAACTTAATGTAATGTAGAATAGACCTATATTTCTGGTATATTAACCATGTTTTTTTCAGTCAATGCCCCCCCTAAATATTTTATTAAGGGTAAATTAATAATAATAGTTATTATTTTAATTATTAATAGTATTAGTATTACTAGCAGCTTTTTATATTATATTTCTATATACGTAAAAAAATGCAACTTAACTTAATTGTATAAAATTGTATATTATGGTATATAATACTATATATACTATAAGGCTAATAGTACTACAATAATATAATATATTATAATATTTCCAGGGGATTATATTTGTGTTATATCATCATTATATTATTAGTGGCAAAACTGAAAGGGTGTAAGACAGCAGTCAGTAACACATGACTTGCTTTCTCTTAAAGTGATGAGGGTCCACTGAGTCCCACCCGAATCCCTACGCTGTGATGTCATCACCCTCTCTCATGCAAACCAGCTGTTGGGTTAAATAGCTTTTAGACGCCAGCCAAATATCTGCACGTGTGTTGAGGAATGAGGAGAATCGAGACGGAGAGAGAACATATGTGTGCATTTCATATCAAACAAAAAAATTATTGAGTAAACAGACTAGTGGCCAAATAAATGAAAAATTGTATCGTATAGATCCAAGGCACACAAAGATGAGGTCTCACTGGGGTAAAGCAGAAATAAATAGTGAACCCATATCAATTTATTTTTCAAAACTTTATTCTTATCACAAACATACATCAGTTTAACACAATGCTAGTACACCGATCCAAAATATGATGGAATACCGGAATGTTAAATCAAAATGTCATAGTTGAAATAAAGGACATGGTATTCATGTGTATTTATGTTTAAAACATCATTTTATATTGGTTCATTTTAAGAGATACAGTCCATCTAGCACCAAATTTTGACCCCAAGTTTAGTCAGTCTTGTGTAAGAAATACTGTGAAGTGTAAAAAAGATATGGGTTTAAAATTACTGTAGAAATATATATATTTTTGTCAGCACTGTTTTTCATTGTATTGGAGTGAATAGACTAAAACGATGGTCCAAGGTTTCATGGCTGCACCCACTTACATTTTTTTGTAAGTGTAGTAGCAAAAGCAGATACAAAATAAAATGCACCCTTCCCAAGAAACTTCTAGTAATTAAGCCGGGTCATTTAAACGATTAAGTCAGTCATTCAACCCATAAACACTACATCTAAATGTATCTAGAATAAAAATATTACAAAAAGAGCATAATACTGGTTTACAAAGTACGGTAAAGCTGTAACTCAATTCAGAAATGTCAGATAACCATGAGCTGTCACCCTGAGTGCTTAACGGGTTTTGCAGCATGTCTAGTTGGTTGGATTTTTACTGTACGTTAAGGGTTGTTTGCAGCAATGAAATGGAGTTGGCGGATTGATGTTTGAATTGATTTCTCATGCTCAACAACTCCAGGAATCATTACTTTGTCGTGCAGTGATATTAACAAAATTATACAACACTATTAACTAGTCAAATCATACTGTACAAAAAGACAAACATAGAACATTTCATACAGTCTAGAAATACACAAACAATCTGGTGCATCCATTGGATTCAGAATCTTTCTATATGGTTTGATGTGATTTACACTCAGCTGGAAGATGTGGATTGCTGGGACAGGAACAAGGATCCTCCCGGTGTTCTGTTTCAGCCTCTGGCTGCTCTTATGGAAGCCAGCAATGACTCATGGGAAAGGTCCCCCACCCCACAGCAGTACTGTATTACACTCAAAGGGTGAACCTCTTGGACTAAAATGTTTTTTTTGCATCATTTTGATTGAATTTATATAATGTTTTTGTATAATTCATCACTTTCATAACTGCTTTCTTAATGTACAACAATCTTTCATATAGCACTGAAACGTGTGCATTTATCTTGATCGATCGGGAGAGTATTACTTGACAAATTTGCCTCAAAAGTTGTTTCATATGAACTTAAATTGAGCATTTTGCTTTTTGCAGTGGGAATTTGAGTCTTTGTCTTCCTTGTGCCTTATGGCCAAGGTCAATGCAGTAGATTGAGCTGGGTTTAAGAAGCAGGGACTGAGCGTTCTGCCCAGACCCTTGGTGGTAGATCGGTTTTTCACAGCTCAGTGTCTGCTGTTTTGTTGGTAGAGTGGCCATTGGTGGCAGCAGGAGCTGTTTGGGCTTTAACCGCTTCTTGTGACTCTCCGTTAAGACTGGGCTTCTCCTGGGGCTCGGCTTGGTTTAGAGGGGCCACGGACACCAGAGTGTTGCCCTGATTCTCCTCGTCAGCCATGTAAGACTCCTCAGCCTGTGGAAAACAAAATACAATGATTGAACTTTTCATTTTGCTTTTATAATTATTATTATTTTTAAATTATTTTTATTAGATATTATTACTATATTTGTAGTACTTAAAATGATCAATTATTATTATAGTTTTTTTTAGCAAGGAATTTGTATAGCTCAAATTCATAATTTTTAGAGTTTATTAGTAGATGTTTCTTCTAGAATTTCTTTTGATGAATGACAATGGTTAAAGGAACACTTCACCCAAAGATGAAAAATTCTGTGATTTCTTCTAAATATTTCAAAAGAGTGTTTCAAAGGAGCAGCATTGACTTCCATAAGAGGAAAAAAATACAATGGAAGTCAATGGTGACCCAAAACAGCCTGATACAAACCTTTTTTTTTTTCAAAAACTTTTTTTCTTCCTTTGTGTTTAGCAGAACAAAGAAATTCATACAGGTTTGTAACTACTTGAGGGTGGGTAAATGATAACAGAATTTTCATTTTGGGTGAACTATACCTTTAATCACGTAGATCATTTAATTTAATCATCATAGAAATCTAATGAAAAAGTGCAAGGGATAGTTTACCCAAAAATGAAAATTCTGTTATTAATACATGTTGTTCCAAACCTGTAAGACCTCCGATCGTCTTTGCATTAAGAATTAAAATTTATGGATCTCTGACTCTCCCATAGACAGCAAGTGTCCAAAATCTTTAAAGCACTTTTTGTGCATAAAAATAATGCTTTATTTAACACTTCGCTGCATCTGTGTCACCCTTGAGAGGTCCAATCCAATGAACATAAACAGAATATGCTGTTCTGTGCCAACTGCACCATGTTTTCTACATTTGATCTGAATGAGACAATATATCCATGCGACTCTTGTAAAGCTTTTTAAAATTAAGGTTGAACCCCTGATGTCACATGGATTATTTTAATGGTATCCTTGCCACATTTCTGGACCTTGATCGTGTAAGAACACTTTCTGTCTATTATAGGGTCAGGTGCTTTCAGATACCATACAAAAAATCTAAATTTGTATTCTGAAGATGAATGGGGGGTTTAAAACAACAAAAGGGTGAGTAATTAATGACAGAATTTAAATATGTGAGCCTCAAATATTTACATTTTTAGTCAGTATTTTTTGTAAATCAGCTTTGATGAGTAATACCCTTTAAATAAGGGGAGGATGTTCTTTGAGTGGAACATGTAAACTTCCATGAAATCATTTTCGTTTGATGGAATTTTTTTCCTGACGTATCTTCAAAGCTAAAGCATTTATTATGCAGCATATGGCTTATGAAATGTTGCCCTACATGAATATAAGTATTTTTTTATTGTACCACTCTTTTTAAGTTCTGCCGAAAGTGCACTTTGCTTTCATCATTTCTCATCATTTAACAGAGAAGGAATTATTGGCAAGGAGATGAAACAGTTAGTGTTTCACTAGCATGTGTTGTGGTTCTGAACATTCGATGGGGTGTATGCCGGAGCAACTGCACTGCACTGATATGCTGCCAATTGTTTCCCTCTTAATTACAAGCTTGGCAACATTTCCCGATCATATACACTGAACTTTGCAATTAAAATGCGTGCATAACACATTCAAAATGGGAATTTGATTGGAAACACTTGGAGGTGGAGATACTGTTGGTGAAGTCATCAATTTGAAGGTTTAGACACCAGGAAGTGAATGAAAGTGTAAATTTGCTTCAAAGAATTGTTAATGTTGACTTAGAACATGCGATTGAATTCTCAATAAAACAATATTACAATTAATGGGGTTCAGTAAGTCCGAGACTTACCAGTTTCATGCCTTTTCCATTACTTCGGCGATGGCACTTGAAGTAGTAAATGCCGACTATTATGGCAGCAAGCAGTAAGCCGGTCACCAGAACAGACACGAAAACGGGAGAAGATCCAGAAGCAGCACTCTCTCCTTCACGTTTTGGCTAGAAAAACACATAACAAGAAGTTTAACAAAAACTGGAATCAAATATTGGAGAGCTTCAATAGCAATTTGAGTCATTTATGTAATCAAGTGATGTTGATTTAGTTTGGGTGTCCCTTAACAGTGAGCAGGAATGTTATGTCATATGTCTGTTTTAATAAAAACGACAGATTTATCTTCCAGTGTGGCATTGTATATTTTGTTGTATGTGCTCATTTCACCCCATTTTTATTCGTACCCTTCATCACCTGATGAACTTGTTAATCTTTAAAAGACGAATCATTTAATGACATTGTGAAATGTAAACTTTATTAAATCTCAAAATAAATATTCACTTCTCATGATCTTCTTTATTATATGTTGTGATGCCTAAATTCACTTGTAGCATTTCAAGTAATTGATTTTAGTTTTTATTTTATTATGAATTATTATATATTAAAGTTGTTGTTTTTTTGTTAATTTATGTAGCATCCCTAACCACTCCTAATTTAGATTTTTTTTCCACTCTTCCTTGCATGCTTCCCATAAACAAAACCTATCTGCTTTACAAAGCCTCATATACCAAACAAAAAGAGGAAATTAACAGGAAGGAGTCTTTGTAGTTTAGCACCTCTCCCTGCCTTTCACAAAGCATGTGTGGGCTCCATATCGTCCCATGGTGTCAAGCCAGAATAACCAACGCCTATATCATGATGAAAAAAAAGTGCAGATCCTGCGTCAGACTAGTGTATCGCTGCTATCACTTTCACCGGTCTCAGATCAGTTCTTGCCAACAATGGACGCTCATCATCTCCCCTCCAATTCTTCTGTCTAACCTCTTTCCTGGGTTCATAACCACATGGCAGCAGTGAGAGGAAGCCCCTCTTCTTTCCCACTCATTCATCTTTTGTGTGGAGGGATTATTTATAGCGAATGACAAAACAGGATCTCCCTAATCTGAGCTCACAGGCATCAACAGCTCAAACTGCCCTGCAAAACTTTATCCTCTCAGACACAAAGCTTCCTTCCTTTCTAATGTACACGGACGCAGATGACAGCAACTGAAACAACTGAAGTCACTCTGTCACATGGTTTGGACTGGCAAAGTAGAGATACTTGTAGAGATTTATAGTGGAGTTTAGAAATGTTAAGCTTATTTAACAACCTTTTGGGTTTAATATGGGTTGTGTGCATCAGAATGATACTGATGTGGCCTCATTTTAACATACAGTATGAACATGTAAATGAAAATATAAATGCAGTTACACAATGTTCCTTTGCCAAAAAATGTATTTTGTAGTGGTAATCAGGGTTTTTCCTGGTGGTCGCGAAAATTAATTTTTGTCCCTAAAGCCATATTTGATTGGTTCATGTGATATAATGGCTGCTGAGCTTGTGATAGCTCTCTTGTTAACTAAGGGAGAGAAATAACAGAGAAAACACACTCTCTCTGCCTGTTTACACCTGGTCACTTTATGAACTTTCTTAGAGTAAATTCCTTCCAATACTAATAATGATACTAATATTAGACGCATTATCACGGATTCAGCCAGAAAGACAACTGTCATGCTCCTGATTACTTGTTTTCAAGCTTGTTTTGCATGTACCGTCCTGAATATATTCTCCTCCTGCTGGAGCAGGGGGAGAGATCACTCAAGGACCATACCAGACGATTTCTGGTCATCGCTAATTAAACCAGCTACCTGGACAGCGCTGTCCGAAGATGGTCCTCGAGCGGAATTCTCCGCATTCGTAGAGTGGACACTGACAAGACATAGATCGACTTTCACCGTCTGTCACGTTGATGATCCAGTGCCACTCCTGACCCAGAGCCCAGCCCACCATCTCCCGCTGCGTGGAGCAACCGACGAGCCACCGCCAATAGGAGCGACAGAGCTGAGGATCCAGAGTGTGGTTCTTGCCACGGTGGAGAATGTCACAAACAGCAGGAGCACGGAGAGGAGCTCCTTCCACTGCACTGTGGCTGAGGGTGAGCTGGTGAGATCTGGGGCTGCCAGAGAAGGACCTCATAGGCTGGAAGACTCCAGTGGCCGTGCCTTGCATGGAACACAAAAACCCGCCCTACCATCGATTTCTGTCCATGCCAGCGCTGTCATCTGCCAGCCCTGTTGCTCACCCTCAGCCTACCATCTGTGTGCTTGATTTGCCATAGGTCTGCCAGTCTCCATCGGCGTAGTGGTTGGAGGATCCCTCATCTCCTCCTCCAGCCTCAGAGTCCCGGACACGCCCTCGACCCTCCGCTCCCTGGCTCCACCATGGCCCCTAGCTCCTTCCTCTCCACCATGGCCCGTCAGTCCACCAGCTGCCATCACCACCGTCAGTCCGGCCTTTGTTGTCCCTCGGGCTTCACCTTGGTTTGTCGTCGACCATCTGCAGACTCAGAACTCCACTGCTCCAACTACGCCTCGTCACATCTTCCCTCCAGCTCTGTCAGACTCCTCCTTCCCTCCAGGTCCGCCGTAGTCCTTTGTGGCCTTCCTGATCCACGTCTTCACGTCGGTATCATCATCCAACCTCAAGGTTTCTTTGTGTGTGTGTGTGTGTGTGTGTGTGAACTACCCTGCCTGCCTGTCCGCCTACCTGGAACACTTAAAGGATTGTTATTTTGTGAATTTGAATAAGCCTTCATGCCTGCACCACACTCTGTGACAACGACACGCAAACTGCAAATGAAACAAAGTCGCAGACCCTTAACACACAATCTTCATTGGATGAAGTCATACTAATTTATTTTTCCAGTGCTGATGCCATGCTCTCTCCTGTTGCAATCTTCAATTTAAATTTTTTCTATATCTGTTGATTTCATTGAGGTGACCGTTGTTACAGCTTTTCTCAGTCGCTTTGGTGCATTTGGTGCTCACAACAGTACTTACATTTGCACAACAGTTAATGCATTTCTCAAAGCAATTAGTCATTTGTGCACATCCTCATTCCTTCCAACAAATTGCAAATGCTTTTGGACATGCATCAATTGCTTTCATATCATCTGCTTATATCCTGTCAGTCAAAATTAACTAAACTTGTGACTTGCTGAATAGTCATTCCATATAAAACGAAAAGTCCTCATTTCCTTCATTAAGTTGAAATAATTCAAAAATGTTTTGTATGTAATGACAAACTAGTTGTCAAAATCTGTCAAGCAAATTTGAAAAAAAATTGTTTAAATCTTTTTTTCCTGAAAATGTCTTCTAAATTGAATCGTTTGCACAATGCTTTGAAAGCAGTAAATTAGAATTGCAAAGAGCATATGCAGTAAAAAATGTGAAACATACATATTCAGTGTCTTACTCAGATACCTCACTTCATACAGTAATGTCTAACTTTACTGTAGTTTTCAGATGGCTGTGCAAATAGTATATAGTGCTGTCTTGAGCATTTTCGGGAAGTGTTACCAAAATCTGACTTTTTTTTGCATTGGAAAACATTTACAGAGTACACTGTCATAATGACAAAGCTATTTGACTATCTTGTTCATAAATAATGGTGTCAGGACTTTTCATCTTGATGACCCTGACACTTTCATTGACATGAATACTTGCTTTTGAGGAATGAGCAATCCATTTTGAGCAAGTGACACACTTTTGCAGGTTATAAACTAGGTTTTGCAGTGTGTACTAATTGTTTTGAGAAATGCATTAACTGTTGTGCAAATTTAAATAGTGTTGTGAGAAATGCCCCAAAGCGACGGACAAAATATAGCGTGAGAATTCAAGGCCGGAGTTGCATATTTTGCAGAGACACATTTATGCGGCCAAGTGTAAAACGTTTTAACAAATCAGATTGATATCTGAGAAGAGAAAACGCATAAAGTCACCATGTGTCAACAGGTCACAATGTGATAGTCCCATTGACTGTCATACAATTTTCAGTCAAAGTTCAGAAAAGTATAAAAGATGTTGCCTAAATATTTTATCTGACATCAGTGGTTCAACCGTAGCGCCTTGAAGCTACAAGAATACTTTTGTACAGATAGAACACAAAAATAACATATGCAGTTCTGACAATGCAAGGATACATCTTGTACATGTATTAATGCTTTTAACTGTAAAAAAGCAGCATATCCTTGCACTGCAGCTGACACAAAACCTAAAAGTTAGGTTTAGATAAATGTCATTTAATTGGTCAAATTAACTAAAATGTAAAAAAAAAATCACATTTCTTCTGCATTTTCTTCATTAAAGCTGCTGACTAATGAAAACCAATGATTAATAATACATTTAAGGATAACTCTGATAGTCCCAAACTGAACTGTGATATATGCACTGATTTTAAACCATTGTTTTTATCTACCAGAATATTAGTGACCCAAAATTACTTACAGCTGATTCGTAACTTTGATTTGAGGCAAACACCTTTACATCAGAGGTAAAGAACTCTTGGGAATTTGATTGTCCTGGTACAGGTGTAGACAGGCTGTCATCAACAGTGCTGGCAACTGATCAAGGTGCCAAAACCAAAGAATCATGGATTAGTTGTATCACCGATTAAAAACTTAAGAAATAAATTTACAGACAATCTTAAGGCCTCATACCTTTGTCAGTATTGTAAACAGAACCTGTAGTTGTTTCTTGACCAGCCTTAAGAGTAGCTTGAACTACTGTTCCACCTGGAGCTTCTGAATTGTATGTCGTGATTATTGTCATATCTACTGGCTGACTCCCTAGCATGGCTGTTGACAAGTTGATAGTTGTAGCACTTGTCGGAGCAGTTGATGAACTTGCTGTATCCTGTCCCTGACAACCTGCAAGACAACACAGAAAATGTTAAAGATGTCAAATACTATAAGATGACAAGATTTAAGATGCACTTCCACTTGACATTTGTGAATTATGTAGTGTCATATTACATAAATAGCCTAATAAAGGAGGTGATAACATTTGCACAAAATTGTCATCATTTTGCTGCTCCTAACAGCAATCACGTTTTAATCTTTATGAATTTTGCTTAAAAATAGCTCATTATTTGGTTGATCACTTCCAGACACAGAACATCTATTTGCAATCTAGTCAATTTTTGTATTTCCTACTGAGCCAGGAAGATGGGGCAGGACATATTAAAGGCCCAATAGTGTTCATGTAGGTTATATATTCATTTTGCTGGAATATAAAATTCTCATTGATTTAGACTTGTCTTTTTTTAACCGTTCATTAGAAGAACTGAGTTTTTTTGTATTGTTTTTACAGAAATCAGGATACACTAGTTTTGTCATAAGTTCCTGATGGGAGTCATTTGTTTGTAATGAGACTATTCCGGCTGTGCTTATTAAAAATAACTTTTTAACAGAATTTTAAGAACTGTTATTTAAATAGAATTTACTTATTAAAAATATTTGTTTGTGACTGTGATTGCTCTGGTTGCATTGTGTGTTTGTTTTTCCATAAGTTTCCTTTCTTTAAATGAATTAAAATATATATTTGAAAGGTTTTGCAAAACGGTACAGTGTGGATTTAAGCAAATATTTACAAGCTCTTCTTTTACTTTGTACATCATGCAGTCAATTTTTGCAGTGTTTGACCAGGCTGTCAGGTGCTCCTTATCTAAAGCCTGCCACTCTAACATGTTTGTTAGCATGTGGGTGGTAGGTGCACTCTAAGGTTGAGTAGAGGTTAAAAAAGCCTGGCGCTTTGTGACCGTTATTTAATGCTGTGTGTCTCCACCCTCTCCAAAAATGTGCCATGTTTGCACAGCCACTCTGCATTATTAATAACTTACAAGGGTAATGCCCCTGACACCGCCTGAGCAAATAAACATCAGCCTTGAAAAGTCAAGAACTTTGTCTTTCCTGTACATTACCACACTCCTTAGTAAAGAGTTATGTCTAGAGATGTGGAATGCTGGAAGCGAGTAGCCAAGTGTAAAGGACAAATTAATTTATTTCTGAACTAATTAGGGTAAGTGTACCCATTAAGCCCACCAAAATCTGAGTTTGAAAAATTGAAAAACATTGACATTGTCTGTAAGAAAAATTAGTTGGTACTTCATTACCATTTGAGCCTGCATGTGTTCCAAATAAGCCCACGTGATGATTTATTCACAAAAATAATAACATTTATTTAGGAGCAAATGTTTTTTTTAATTATTCAATGTTTGCTAGTAAGCATCAGCTGTGATCTAAGCCTTCACACTCTCTCCCTCAAACACTTTCTGTGCACTATAAAATGTTTTGTCAGTATAGTAATTTTTTTTACTGTGCCTTTTTTAAGCCCATGTACTGTTTGTAGTCGGATGAGTTGTTCGTGACATAGAACATGCGGGGACATTATGCAAATATGTTACTTTGTGATGTGGATCCGTAACAGAAAAAGATTCAAATTGCTGAGGACTCGTTTATGTGAATGTGAGCTGACTCTTCTTTGTAGATAGTTTTTGTTCACATTAGAGCTGCACGATTCTGGATAAAATGAGAATCAACATTTTTTTTCTTAAAATAAAGATCACGATTCTCTCACGATTCTGGACTTTTTTTATTTTAAAGATTTACCCCTGAAAAATAGGTTTTCAAACAGCAGTAAAATAGCAGTTAAATAAGACAAGAAATGAAATGTAACATATTATATATAGGGCCGGGACTTTAACGCGTTAATTTAGATTAATTAATTACACAAAAAATAACGCGTTAAATTTTTTAATCGCGT
>JAUCMT010037419.1:0-17336 GCA_032357475.1 Enteromius thamalakanensis | reverse complement strand
TGGAGAGTCAATGTGATTGACTCCCTTTTGGAGCCAGCCCCCAGCGGCTAGTCGATGAATTGCAGTTTTAATCATTTTCGTGTTGGTTTCACTAGACGGAGCGGGAGGTTGCCCCTTGGATTTACCGTATGTGATTGTCGCTCCTCCTTTAATGCAATCTCCGCCTTGTCTCCACACTCTACCCCCACCCCTTACCCTCAGTGAACAACGCCCCTTTTTAGAAAGTTTTTCAAACAGAGGTGTGAAAAAGCACTTAAGAAACAGGGGGGTGTTGTGACCCTGACGCTGTATATGATCTCATCAGTAATAATCAAGCTGCAATAATGCAGAGGGAAAAAAGAAAAATCCAACTTTTAAAAGACAAGACTATTTCTGTAAACTTTTGTATACTAAAGAGCACTTTTTAAAATGCGTAATAGTTTTACAAGAGTAGCCTGTTTGTATAATGATTTAAAAAAGTACATTTTGCACAAAATAAATGTGATTTAAAATGTAGCCATGTGCAGTAATACTGAATGAGAATGTGATATTTTTTTGGTGTCAGACAAGGACAACTAGACAACTAGTCCCAGACTAACAATGCATATTTGAACTGCTTCTACTCAAAATATCTTGCTCTGACATATCTTAAAATTTTGTAAAAGATGCATAAATGTCTTAATGTAATTTCAGAATTAATCTAGATTAAAAAAATTTATCTATGCCCACCCCTAATTATAACATTATTATATGTTGAAAACAGTTGAGCTGCTTAAAGAAAGTGTCAAAACAGCTGTACAGTTTTGTGATGAGTCTTTGATTAATAGAAAGTTTAAAAGAACAGCATTTATTTGAAATAGATTATGGATATATAGAGTTTTTACTCTCAATTTTCATCAATTTAATGCATCTTTACTGTGTCTTTCTTTTACTGGCTCCAAACTTAGTGGATATAGGCTCCAACAAATGTAGTGTGTAAAGTAATGAAATGTCTTTTGTTCATTAGATCAGAGAAACCAACACCGAGATCAACCATCTGATTGAGAAGAAGATGATGCGTAACGACCCAATGGATGATAAACTCTCTTTGTTCAGACAGCAGGTAAGCTATCATCTCTGTTTTGACTTGAATTTGCTTGAACAGGTGTTGTTGTTTTACCCGAGAGCTCAGGTTTATTCTGGGCTGAGAGATTTCTGACCAAACTTTGTTTTGCATGCGATCTTTATTCATGCAGGGTTATTCAAACTGTGTGATTTAGTATATTCCCCTTAAACCCTTTGAAGCCCAGCATGTCCAGAATGGAAACACAGGGTATAGGTAAATGTCTTTGAACTTGAAAGAATATTTGATGTTCTCTAATTTGCTTATACAACAGTGTGCATTTGTTTCATATGTAGTTGCCAGATGTGCATTATCATAAACTATTAAACGTCTCTATTGATTCTGATTGGACAACAATCTGAAGTCAGATTTTTTTGCATAACAACAAGACTGTATAATTGACCTTTATCCCATGCAACTGATCTGTTTTAAGGTCCATGGAGCCATTGACACAAAACATGTTTTTGCATTTAAAAATGTCAAATGTTGGGCAGTGGAATGGATAAAAAAGGTCCATATATGCAGTTTTTAAAAGTCCTCTGTTTTCAAATGTCTTGTCAAACAAGCTGTCTTTCACGTTTACATAGATTTAATTTAAATCAGTTTTTTTAGATTTTAATGCACCAAAACTGACACCTAGTGACAAAGAATGAATATGCATTTTCATTATATTACATGCCAGATCAGAGCATGCAACAAATAAGCGGGCAATATGCTAATGTTTCATGTTGACGTTAACATAAAACGACTTGTTCCAATGATTCAGAGTCGACTATTTCTTTTGTGAGACAATGACTTCATAGTCCGTGCACTTTCAGATTGAAAACTTTGCAGGATATTTTCGTTCACTTAGAGCATTGTTATTGCACATTGCATAAAAGGTAAATAAAGGGGGAATTTTATAAATAAATAGATTTGTGTGTTTAGGCTGCTATTATAGTCCGTAAGAAGGAAAGCAAGGTGGAGGAATTGCAGGAGGCCCGTGAGGAGTTGGCGGCTGTGGAGAAAGAACTGAACATGAAGAGCAGTCAGGCACGAGAGCGTGGTGGAGCAGAGCTGATCCGTGGAGATGAGGTATTGATAACAGAGTAAATATCCACAACACAGGGTTCAGGGTTCTCTCACAAATTCATCCAGTTTTATATAGATAAAATATGAAAATATTATTTATTATGTTAGAACTACTATAATAACAATTTAGATCACTTTACTTTTTGCAATGTATATCTGAATTCTGAATCATAATAATTATAGAAAACCAAATATGCAATACCTAAACAATAAGTTTGCTGATTTTAAATCAGCTGTGTATTGTTTTGTATTGTTTCTTTGTGTTATTTGTCTGCCAGATGTATGTTTTACACTATCAGGTGGAATTTTGCGGTTTTTTGACAGCTCCAGAGCTTTTATTTGAAAACTATAGACCAAACTTCTGCATTTTGTTTATTGTTTTCTGGATCGACACAAGGATGGGACCAAAATCAGAAGTTTTTGTTAAAAGAAAACTTGCTTTTTCTCTTTTTTTTTCTGGTCATATAGGACTTGTTTCAAACTATTTTTCACATGTCTACTGCACAGCCAGGCAAGTTTTATTAAAAGCTTATCTTGCCAGCGGCGAATTACCCCTTTAAGCAGCACAGCTCCAAAAGGGAAGGTGACAGTTATGTCATATGGCTAGAACTTTCTCACACTGGCCCCGGAGCCAGAACTGTAATGTTTTTTCCCAGGAGATTTCCCGGAGTAACTGTTAGTGATGAACAGGCCTCTGTCTGTTTCTGAGACCTGTGAACTATCCTCGCTTTTTGCTGTCTGTCTGCATTTTTTTTTTTTAACAAGCAGACGTTCCATTCCCTGGCTGGCCTTGGGCTGAGATATTGGCAGGCTGAGCAGATAGAACGGCACCCTGGCTAAAATAGCCACCATCCCTCCCCTAGTTCTGGACTTCCTGTGATTTTATCAGCCTTTCCATGATAACACTCACTTCTGTACATGGCTCATCCAACCGTGAACAGCAGGAGCCAAGTGATGGATAGCTGAAACTATAGAGAGAGTGTGTGTGTCTATAGATGTCATAGGGATGTGCAAGTCTGAGCCTCTGAAATAGACAGTAACCAAGTATGGTCAACTTGTGGCACAATGTAGAAGGAAATGGGAGGAATGGCTTTTGGTGCAGTTGGAGACCCAGCTAGGATTGATTGATTTTTTTAAATAAATCAAAATAAATGTAATGACTAATGAGTAAAAAAACATTTGACAAGAAATCCAAAACAGATAAAAATTAATTACAAATTTGCCTCAATCGACAGAAATTGTGGTTTTATGGCAATTACTACAAAAATGTATTTGTATTTAACCTTTAAAAAAATGATGAAAGACATTTGAGGCTCATGTATAGTTATTACACACAAAACACTTCACAATGAGCATGGATGGGCGTTATCGGCTTGTTCTTGTAAAATGCTGAGATGGAGTTGAACATAGTCAAGAAGTGACTTTAAAATACAAAAGTAAATCTGTAGATAAGAGTTAACCAAACTTGTAACATTCATGTTTGTTGAACTCAGACCTACAGATCTGAATCGCATGAACTTGTGAAGACGATCAAAAGAAAAACAATACATAACATTGGGATGATCTTCAAAGCTTCAGATTTTGCTGGAACGTGGAGTAGATTGTAGATTTTTTATAATTGTTAAATTAAATATTTGCAGTATCACTAAAAAGTATAGTGTGGCTGCTGACTCAGATATCCAATAATACAGAAGTCTCGACTTAATAATTAATATAGATTTGTGTTAATCAGCATTATGTAACAAATGGTGTCAGTTAAACTTGACTTAAATTGAACCTGCAATAAAGCTGATGTGTTGTTTCAGTTTTTTTGCAGTGAAGGAACTCGAGAGAACACAGCGAGGCATTATTGCTGCCCCCCTCCCAAACCGCACCAACCTTGTCTGCCCTTGCTGTCCCAAAATACACAAAGCATAAACTCTCACACACAATCTCTGCGTGCCCCAAGTGACATACGGCACATTGTGTGATTTCTGCGTTTGCTCTCCGGTGCCTCTCAGCATTTATAGCCATTGGCAGTACTGACAGAAGAATAGCCTGAGCGAACAAGCTGCCAGATGAAGATGTTTTTTGTCCCTCTGGCTGCATGCCTGTGGGCTCAGGTTTCTTTTGTTGAGATCTACTGAGATGTCCCACCGGCACCCTGGTTTGCCCCTTCTTCACACCCACTCATTCCTCAGACCTGTTTTCTCCTAGAGACTCTCACCTTACCAGAGACGAGGCCAAGGCCACAATGTTCCCCCTGACTTTGTCTCATTGCATCCCTTAACCCTGTACATGTAAATTGAGCACAGGTGGTGTTTGCATGTCATTACCATTTTCCTATTTAAGTCGTTGACTTTGATTTGTTTGTAGTCATCAGTCAGATAGTCACTCAACCAGGGCTCATCGTGTGTTGATCTGTTTATCCCTTCCCAAAAAAATCCAATGTCACATTAACTAATTGCACAGCAGATTCTAAAGGTACCTTTTTTAACTTATTGAAACGTATTATCTATACACACTGGCTATAAATTTCTAATTCATAAATACTTACTGTTAATGAAGTTTTTATGGGTATTTGTAGAGTAATTAATGGAATTGATATATAAGTATATATAAAAAAATATATATATTATGCCTGTGGATTTGATGACGTAAAATTAAACTATGATTTATTACGAAATAAGTGCTACATGAGTGCTTATGTAATTCGTCACACCACAGGAGCATTTAAAATTAACAAGCTAAAAGCAGATTAACTTGCATGAAATCGCTTGTGCAACGTGTGACATACTTTTTTTGTAATTTTGAAAAAGATTAATGAGTATTGAGTATTATTGCTCCTATTATTATATTTTCTGACCCAATTTAATTTATGTATAACTGTATAATTTATTTGTAAAAGTTTTTATTGTTCCATTTTGTTTTTATTTTTGTTTTTCCTTTATTGTTGTTGTAATATTTTTTGTTTTATTGTCCTAATGTCTTAATTAAGATTTGTTTGGTGTTTCATTTTTTAGTTTAAGCGATATGTGGCCAAGATGCGTGGCAAGAGCAGCACTTACAAGAAGAAACGTCAGGAGATCGCTGAGCTGAAGATGGAGTATGGAGTTCTACAGAGGACTGAAGAGATCTTGAGAGAACGACATACCGCTGGACAACAGCAGCTGGTAAACTCACATTTACCCATCATTCTGTTGTTCTCTCTGTCCACAAGGTCTATAAACGTTCATTTTTTTATTCAAATGTTTTTGAAACTTTTACATAAGTGTTTTTCTAGTTTTCTTTTATTTCAGTTTATCTTAATTCCTCGTCCTTATACATTCAAATTTAATCTGCAAATCTGCCTCCTGGTTATTATACACCAATTCAAACTGAATTCAAATTCAAGAATTAAAATTGAAATAATGCCCTACTTAACACCAACCTTTGTTCTTCAAACATCACTGATGTGTGAGCTTGTGTCTATCAGCGTATCATTTGACCATCTTATACGCACTGGTACATAATCTACCTTCCCTGTACCCATCCCTGTCTATTCAAATTGCATTAACGCTGAAGTTACAGCACCTTCCTGGAAATGACTTCACACCTCTGAACCCTCCCTGTCTCTGACTTGCTGATAGCCCATTTGACGCAGAAAGGCTGAGCTTGGGCTATTTATGATCCCGGCATTTGCTCCCTGTCTGCGTCCTATGCTGTTATTTTTTGAGTAGGGGATTTTTCCTCCCTTCATTTTGCAGTTGGTTGCACGAGCCTGGGCCACCCCTCCTTTTGGCACCGAACAGCCTGGACATCAGTCAAACGCACTCGCTCCACATGTCATGTCATGTGCAAAGTGCATCTGTATTAAAAGCATTACAAATGAATCAGCTGATAAAATATGTCATAACGTGTTGTACCACATAGATCAGAAGGATTAACATGATTTAGAATTACATTCATTGATTATAGTGATGAAAAAAAAGTTTTCAGTATTGGTAATTTACTAGTCTGTGCACCTTCAATAGTGACGTACCAAATATTTACCACTCTAAATTAAAACTGACCACAAAGCCAAAACAAAACAAACTGTGAAAAGTTTGTACCACTACACTCGTAATATTTGCAAAGTTCTTCAGTTTCCCTGACTAGTCCAAAATGTCTAAATGAAGCTAAGTTGAGTTGAGCCATACAAAGTGTCAAAATGTGATTAGTCATGTAATCTCCCGAGAAATAATGCTCAGCAAGTTTTTGTCTTATTATAAAACCCATAGCCAGTAATTTTAGCTTGACATGTGAAGTTTCCTCTGTACGTAGAGATTAAAGTGCTTTGCACTGCGATTTATGGCTTTGAATTCTGGCTGTCTGTACAGACATGACCCTTCAGAAAGTGTTTGACCATTACACTGTCACCGCAGACACATCCCATGGAGGCTTGTTTTCACCATGGAATGAAGAATTCTAGGTTTATATCTTATAATTTAGACAATATTTAGATAAAAACTAATGCTGTCAAACGATAAATCAAATTCAAAATCAAAGTTTTTGTTTACATAATATATATTGTGTATTTTTATTATTCACTGTATATTAATACAAAGATATGCATGTATAGATTTAGAACAATATATGTTTATATACTAAATGTATTTGTATAAAATAAAATATAAAAAATAAATTTATAAATAAATAAATATATATATATATATATAAATGTTTTAAATTTATACTATTTATATGCACATACTGTAATAAATATACACAGTACACATACATATATTATGTGAACAAATGCTGTTTTATTATTTTGGGTACAATTGATTATTTAACAGCTCTTATATAAACGCAGAATTGCAGAAAAAAGAAAGAATGTAAGACTCAATTTCGTCAATTGTGAGATAAAAAATTATAATTATTTATTTTTTTATTCTGTAGAAGAAACAGGCTTCTGTAACATCCAACATTAATGTTACAGATAAAACTACATTCAAAAATATTTAATATTTTAGAATATCAAATATCAATCATTAATTTCTAATGCAATAATCAGAATAGGCATTAGCAAATAACGTAAGACGTTACTTGTTTTTATCCATCTAGATGTGATTGTATTACTATTGGCTGTCTATGATATTTTTGGTTAATGTAATTTTAGTCACAAAAGGAAATATAAAAAGTCATTGAAGAGGCAGAGACCATTATTACATTTTGATGAAATGTAATGAAAAGATTTTGTTTTGGAACAACATGTTCTGATGAATCATGCACATTGACCAGGGACATTTATTATGGGAGTAAATAGGGTCATTATAAGATTGTCGCTACAAACGTTGGCTAATATGGTTCTGATCTTGTTTGATTTGTGGGCTGAAATTATTCAGCTCGCGGTTAAAAATGTTTTTCAGTAACACTGATTGTTTACTGTATGCAAATAATCAAACGTTTCAGTAAGTAATCTAATCAGATTGACAAGGCGAATAAACATTTGTTCTATTTATGCCTTGTTTGTGTTGTGGTGTTCAGCAATCTCTGGAGGCTCAGCGGGGGATCTCGGGCTACAGCGATACTCAGGAAGAGCTGGAGAGAGTCTCCGCTATCAAGAGCGAGCTGGACGAGATGAAGGGACGAACACTGGACGACATGTCTGAAATGGTGAGCTGGGCCGGGCAGATTGGAAAATGAAGATTTAGCTTTCTCCAAGAGTTCTGTTCTGTGTTTTGGGAGACTGTCAATATACATATTACATTGGGGAATGTTAATGAGTTGACAAACTTACTAGAGGAAGTGGTTTTGGCGTATTAGAGCGTATTAGAGATAGTGGTGATTATTATATTTACTATTAGATACACTTATGTTCACATTCATAACATTCTTAATTAATCTTGGTGATCAAAAGAAACTTATTTCAAGATCTTACTGACCCCACACTTTTGAATCATAATGTTTAAGGGTAAAATGTGTATTGTTCAGTTGTTTATGAAGCGTCATTCTTCTACTAACAGCAAAAAAAAGCCTAACAAAGTAATAAACTATTTTTAATAGATAATAATAGTAATTTTAATGGTAACTCTTTAGTATCTTACCACTATTAACTAGTTGCTTTTAGTACCGCTTGTTAACTATTAACTATGACTTTTCCTTCAATAAATTCTTATTGATGCACAAGTTAATGGTTTATAAACGGACCTTGGTCCAAAAAATGGTCCTTAAAATAAAGTGTGACCCTTTTTACCAAACATGCTTTTTTTATTATTAAAATATCATATATTAACAAGATAGTAAAACTCTGTTGTGGATACGGTTCTCTAACTCGCTCATTTGAATGCATTTCTCTCTCGGGTTATCGTCTGAAGATTTGGGTTTATTTCAGGTAAAGAAGCTAAATTCTGTGATAGCAGAGAAGAAGTCTGCTTTGTCTCCGCTGATAAAGGACCTGAGAGTTCTGAGACAGGAACACGCAGTGAGTGATTGTTTAGCATCAAGCTGAAGATACAAAGCCATTTGTTTTTGTCCCTCATACTGAGAATCACTATCAGCTACAAAGACGCAATCAGCATATCAGCTCTGTCAGAATTGCATTCTCTTTTGTTTTGCTCGTTAAAACAGGAGCTCGCTCCAGAGTATGAGCAAAAGAAGGCTCAGTATGACACCTGTGCTGCAGGATTGGAGAGCAACAGGTCCAAGCTGGAACAGGTATTATGGATGTTCAAATTCCAACTCATAAATTCACAGATAGGCAACCAAGGCCTTAACCTGACTATTTTAGCATCTTATGAAATAATATTGAATATACATGAGCAGGCAGTGATTTAATGTCCTGATGTTATACAGGAAGTGAGGATGCTCAGGGAAGAGACGGCACAAGAAGAAAGCAGATATTATCACATTAACTGCATGAGAGAGGTAAAACCATATTCCTTTTAGACATCAGAGGTTTCTAGCCCTGTGGTTTTCTCTCACTCTCTCTCCTCGCCGGCCTCTCTTTCACAGATTACTGAGAGTCAGATGCAGAGGGCGGCAGATCAAAGTAAGATCAATCAGTCAATGGACTTACAGGTGCGGAGGACAGCTCTCAGGTAAGTAACTGAAGAAATGTCTGCTATAAATGAACCAAACGCTCCAGTGAAAAGACAGACGTGTACACAACACATGAATTCATGCTTCATAACTGACAAACAAACGATTCCTGAGAGACTCTTTTTGAGCTGGCAGCTCTCAGCACGCCTGCCTGCCTACTGCTCAGAATGGTTGTCTTTTGTTTCAGTTATGCTTCAAGTATCTATTCACCCATTCCTGATCCATGCAGCCTACACATTCGAAAAGTTTAGCAGAATTTCTGTTGAATGTGGAGGCGGGCGATAGCTTTGTGGTTAAGGATTTAAGCTGTTAACACAAAGGTTGCCAGTTCAGTCCTAAGCAGGAGTGACTCAGGAATTGGAGAACCGCAATAATCATAAGTCAGAGGTCCTTTAACCATTGTCATATTAGATTTGTTTTTTTGTCCAAGCATTGCAATAAAGCTTATTTATTTAATTTAGCTGCAAAGACCCAATTTATGGTTTTCCATTTAATTGTAATTAAAGTAGTAAAATTTAAAATAAAATAAACATGCAAAAAATGTGCTTTTTACTTACATTAACAACAAAATTACTGTAATTAACTTTAACAAAAATTTTAAAATAAAACAAAATGAAAAGGAAAAATACTAATCTAAAATATTAATAACTACTAAGGACAGAAATGATGTTTATGCTGCTGTTCAGAAGTGATATTCAGAATGTTTAGGCTGCTATTTTGCATACAAGTACAAAGAAAAATATAAAAGATGTCAATATGACTCATGCACTATATTCCAGCTCTTTAGAAATCATACAGTAGTTTTGTGAGGAACAGACTAATAATAAGTTGTTATTCACAAATGTATCTAATTTCCTTCTATAGATATAATTTGCATATGCAAATACAATATGGTTTTGATATGGTACTTTTATGTTTATCAAGACCTTTTTTTAGAGTTTGACTATTTGGCTTTACTGTATGAAAAAATATGGTTTTGCCAACGGAAATGAGTAGCTTGGACTTAAAAAAGTAAACAGATTTGGAAAAACACGAAAGAATATTTACATATAATACAATACTAAAACAAGTATTACTTTAAAGAATCACTGTGTATCCTTCTATTACAGAGAGAAGTACATCGCTAACACGGCAGAGCAAGAGTCCTTGGGCAAGGTGAGGAGACTTGACCATCTGTCAAAGCTCTCTGACTCATGATTTGGATTCATCAGGTCGTTTACTTGTCTTTATCTCATCTGTCGGGGTCAACTTGGTGTTAGTTAAGAGCGGGGGGCCTGGCCTCTGCGATCTTTCAGCCAATCGGTGCGGAGCATGCAATCAGTGTCATGCCACATTGTGCCAGTGTTAGAACAAAGCTTGTGTAATCATTGCCCTGATGTACAACCAGTGGACCCCCCTCTCAGCACAGTGAAAGGAGAGACAACAGCATGCCAAACTCTCCCATAACTGTCCATCCTGCCCTTTAACTATTTACTGCTGCTACTTTACAAGCTTTATGAATCTACGAATTATGCCAAAATTGACTGTTGGCATATGGGTACAATATATTTAATGGCTCAGCAAGAATTTTTAAATTCAGATCAGGTATCATGGGGCGGTTTTTTGCACCAGCCATGCTTTGAACATATATAAATGATTGTTTTGAATCTCCAATTAGCAGTGGAAAATGTAGCACTAGGCAATGAACATTGTGTTTCTGTGGGCTTGCAGGTTCTACGTCAGCAGGTGAAGCAGGTGCGAGAGAATCAGGAGCCCAATATGAGACAGATGAAGATGTGGAAGGACCTGGAGATGCTATTGGAGTGCAAGAAGCAGTGCTACCTCAAGGCTCAGAGCCAGGCACCTATTGGGCACGTCATCCAGGATGTTGGCAAGGATATGCTGGTTCTATGATGCCATTTCCCTTTTAAAAGTTGTTTTTCTGGTCATTATAATATGAATTATATAAATAACTGTATGTATTATTGAATATGTAGAATTGTATGTATATTGATTTGTATATTTAGCAATAGTTCACCCAAAAATGTGCTGAAAAATTACTTACTCTCAGGCCATCTGGGATGTAGATGAGTTCTTCATCAGAACAGATTTGGAGAGAATTAGCATTACATCTCTTGCTCACAGTGATCCTCTGCAGTGAATGGGTGCAGTCAGAATGAGAATACTGTAGGCTGATAAAAAGATCACAATGATCCACATACATCTTGGCCAGAAGTCCATAATAACACTTCATACATTGAAAAAGTCCACTATCTGTCATCCTCTTACAAAAAAATTCATCAACAAATCTGTTTTTGAACAATTTTCAGCATGTAAACAGTGCTTAATCCGTGCATATTACTCTCCTGATTTAGACAAGATGACTTTTTCACTGGAGAAAGCAATATAATCATAAAGGACTAGTATTTTAGGCAGAAACAATGGTTTGAAGAAAAACGTCTTAATGTTGACCATTTTACCACAACACATTAATCAATGGAATTGAGTCGTGTGGATTACTGTGATGTTTTATCAGCTATTTTGAACTCTCATTTCGTCTGCACGTATTCACTGCAAATCTATTGGTGAGCAAACTCATTAACATCTTGGATGGCCGTAGGGTAAGCAGATTTCAAGCTAATTTTCATTTGTGAGGGAACTGTTTATATAATTGCATTCAGGAGTGAAATAACTCATATCCTAAGAGCCGTCTGGGTAAGAGGGTTCAAAACTCTCTGACACACTAAGTCACTAGTCTCGGGTTCGACACGTCTTTAAGAACAGAGCTCCAGTCTGTATGTCCAAAGATAATGCCCTACAAAGTGCTACACTTTGGATGTGTCTGCGCTCCAGGTTATTTTGGGAAACAACAGCCATGACCTTGGGCAGAAGAGCTGTCCAATTTAGGAATTCAATTGGATCTCCTTTTGTTGCTCTGTCAGGATAGTGCTACAGTAGTAAACAGACTGACCAATCATCATGTGTGAGTAGCTTGTTTTCTCTTTTTTTCTTTCTTTTTGCACTGTATGGACAAGTGAGACGTCTGCAAGGCTACTTCACCTCTGTACGTTTTTAAAAATCTATACAAAATGTATCAAAGTCACAAACATTGTAAATTAAAGATTTATGCAGTTAATTGTATTTATTTATTTTTTTTGTAACATTCTAATGTGGATTATTCCACTGTTCAGATTATGTATATTAATCCTGCAGCTACAGGTGCCATTCTGGTGATACTTTTTAAAATATAGAGTAGGATGTTTTCTTAATCTTTTTCTGCTTCATGCATCCATTCATCCAGAATGTTTGGATGAGATTCAATATCACAACAGCATACCCATATGCACATATAAATGGACCCTTTCTATAAAAATGTATATGCTAGAGCTCCAAGGTGGTAATTAATTCATTTATTCATATATTAATAATATTATAATATGCACCGGTCACCCTGAGTAGGTGTAAGCACTGCAACCTGGCGTACTGTTGTGTAGCAGTGTGTGTGCAGTATAATGGACATCTGGACGCCTAAATTATTTAATCATGAGTCTGCCTCATTTAAAATGGTCCATCATAATCACAATTTCAATGGCTAAAGTTTATATTAGCTTTACTTTCCAAAAGTGTATTAAGTAATAAAAAAGAATACATATTTTTATAATTTCATTTTTATACCGTTTTCTATTTATTATTATAGAATACTGAAATAATTTAGTTTAACCTTGAATACATGTGAATAAACATTCATTATTATTTTAAGGTTTTAAAAAAATCACACTCTTGAATAATACTATCATGTTTTCAAATGACTTAAAAGTACATGTAAATGCAAAAATACATTTAAATATATATGTGTGTGTGTGTGTGCATCCGCTATATTTTCAAACGTTCAATAAAATTTCTTATATACAAACACGCAATAAAAACACTTGTAGACAGCTTTCTAAGAACACCGTTTACCTATGGGTTGAAGCGTACCTGCGTTGAAGGGGCGGGGCAAAAGTTATAGCAGCTGCATTGAGTGACAATTTGTTATACCAATAAGCAAGCGGCTTTTCAATCTTCGTCATTGCTTCTCGAGCCAAAGACTATTGATTGGATGTGGATGGGCTCCCTGGACACGCTTTGCCCAATCAGCGTCGTCCACATGCGGCAGTGAGACGGTAGTGAGTCTCCTGCGATAAAACAAGACTAAACGCCGCTTCCATCACCACTGAACAGGAGAGAAGGACGGCAAAGGGGTCGACCGTCACATTTCCAGGCAGGCAGAGGCTTGGACGGGGGGTGAATGTGATGTACTAAGCAAGGATCTTTTCATTTGGCTTCCACTGACTCCCAGTTGTTGTTTGGGGAACAAAAAGAAGATAGAGGAACTCTTGTGTTTGGATAAGATTCCTGGAAGGTGCATTTGCCCATCTCAACTTTCTGCATATGTTCTTCATTGAATGTCAATGCATGTGTCACTTATAGGCATATTCGTATCTTTTTTTTTCTTTTTTTTGCCCAAGGTAGTTTTCTTGAGAGGGATATTCTTCCCATCTAACCATGGAAAACGCTCACACCAAGAGTGTGGAAGAAGTTTATAGTTATTTCAGCGTCAACGAGAGCACGGGACTGACTTTAGACCAGGTGAAACGGCAGAGAGAGAAATGGGGTCCTAACGGTACGTCTGATATTTTGTGTCTTTTATGTTCTTCACGACCAGCGATGCTCGACAGACGCGTTGAAGTTGATATGAAATTGTTACATTTGTTGCAATCAGCCGGCTGGAGCGTTCGAAACAGCTGACGTCATCAAACACGTTTTTATGGCAAGCCACTGTAACATTGCTTTTTGTAATTTAAACTAGTGTTGTTTTTATGCTTCTAGCGCCTATGTAAATTTTTAGTAAACAATGCAGTAGTGACTAGTACATTTCAAACTTTTCTACTACTTCGTTTTCAATTTTCCCTAAATGAATAGACACTAGTTTTGAAATCCAGTTGTTACTTTTATGGCCGTTTTCCCGGATAGGGATTAGATTAAGCCAGGACTAGACCTTTGCTAATTTATGACATTTAAGAATTTTTAGAAACATGTCTTACAAAAATGCATTATCTGTGAGCATTTAAAGACCAAACAATGTCAATGGTGTATTTTAAGATATCTCAGTGCAAGCCTTTTCCAGTTTATACAGCTCTTAACATTTATTTTAATCTAGGTCTTAAACCCTGTTTGGGAAACTGCCCCTCAGTGTTTAAGATTATTGGTCAAGATATGTAATAGTAGTCATTCTGAATGCTCACTGACAAATAAAGTAGAAATTTACAGCTAATGAAGTAAATTATAGAAATGAGACCAATAACAACTGGGTTTTATTAGACATAACATAAAGGAACAGCTACTAGTAAAACTAGAATAGGTTCCAGCCACATTGGGACCAGTTGAAAAAAAGGTTTACACTTGTCTTAAAAGTTAGTCATATCTTTTGAGTTTTTCCCCTTTAATTTTTCCCTTCAAAATTCGAAATTTGGGTACATGAAAACGTAGATTTGACTAAGTTTTGGTGACTGCTAGTTGGTCAAACTAGTTCTTAAGAAACTGTCTTACCATGGAGGCTAAGCTTAATGTCCCTTGGACTACAAGCTGATCTGAATTACAGATTCCAAAAGAAATTGGGCACTTGTCTTTACTTTCAAAAATATGTAAGAGTGTATATGTAAAACTACAGATTAGTGACTTTCACTAATAGCTACCGTAATGATTAGTTCTATTAAAAAATAATAATAATTGTGTTGCATTCCTTTGCTCAACAGAATCATGTGTAATTAGTTAAAATTATCAAAACTGTAAAAATGCTTAAAACAAAAAGCAGTGCAACATAACAGATCTTAATTTTATTGCTGCAATTGACGCATTTAATTCATTTTCATAATAGATATAATACATTTCATACAACTCTGCGGAAGTTTTGTTCAAATTAGTGCCTTTTTTTTTCTCCAAGACCGCTTGGTCAGAGGAAGGCTAAGCCTTCATAGGCTTTAAACACGCTTTGCTTATGATGAAATAGCTCACAGTTGATATAATACGTGTGAAAACCATCAAAATGAATGCTAAAGTTTTAAGGGAGAAATGTTAAAATGGCTTGCCATACACATTTTCATTTGACAAGGTGGAAGACAGGCACACACAGGCCAAAATAAGCTGGAAGAGATATTTAAATCCCTTCCGCTTTATTATGTTGTTGTACTATCAAAGCAAGCATAGCTGTGGCTGGTCTCCAGTCTTCCTCTTTCATCAGTTATACAGTGTCATGTTTTCATGAAGACAAAATAAAAAAAAAAATCCTGTCAGCACCCAGCTCAGACACCGCTTATAAATGTTTCACAGCATGCGCCAAATATACACTCATTTGGATTAAAACCAAATATTCATTTGCATTTTTAAGTTTTTCTCTGAGAGTGTATGGTGCTTGAACTTGGTTGTTACTGCTTAAAATATCTGCCTAAGTATTATATGGGATCTTGAGAGTAACATGCAAGACCTATTTAATCTTTGAGTTTCTCATAAGGTTACAGGTCGTAACGTGAAGTGTAATTGTGTTTCAGCCAATGTCAAAACAGTTTCTGCTTGGGAATGTATTCACAGTGTACTTTTGTAACCCTATAATTTGTCTTTTTCATATCCTTCAATAAACCACACAGAGTTGCCTGCTGAGGAAGGTAATATTACATTATAAACTATAACATGATGTTATCCTCATGTGATTCTGATCACTTTAATGTTGATGTTTGACAGGAAAATCTATATGGGAACTTGTCATTGAGCAGTTTGAAGATTTACTTGTGCGGATCCTTCTTCTGGCAGCTTGTATATCTTTTGTAAGTACATTTTGGTAACATGTTCTGGCAGGTTTCTGCAGTTACTGTTATTGTGCAATGTTCCTTGAGTGCAAATAGGGTTGGTATAGCCATTTCTCAGACATGATTCAGCGCTTATGTCAGGTGTTAATTGCTTTACGCTAGAAACAAACCACAGCGATACATGCACTGAAATAAACACCGACTGCTATCCGGAAGGGCTGGGAAAGTGAAGATGTCTTGTTAGCTCCTCGAGTCTTAGATGCCTCGTATTGGGTTACTCACGGATCAGAAGGGCTAAACAGCTGAGGAAGCGGAACTCCTTAGGAATGGTGACAACGGCATTCAGTGAGATTGAGTGTCTGTCACTAGCTGCCAAACAAGATGTCTTGTTAGTGAACTGCTGTTTTCAGCTGTGTTTTACCACAGAATGAAAAGGCAGTGTGCTCGGAGACGTGAAAGGGTCATGTCATTACGCTGTCAATCACATTTATGAATTGGATCAGTATATTATATAGTGGTGGTTTAGCCTAGCGGTTAAAGATGTGCCCTAGCAAATACAGGTTGTTAGTAAAAAAAATGGACATGGGTTATACGTTATTTTTGTCTGTGTAGTGATTCATATCCTATATAAAATTTAATTATCTTTTAATTTAATATCATCTATCATGCATTTATTTTATTAATTTGTCAAATGATTAATGATTGCCTAATTTATGTATGTGTACTGTGTGTGTGTGTGTATATATATATGTATATATGTAAATATAGACAGCAAATACATGGAAATATTTTCAACATTTATACTGTGTGTGTGTATAAAGTAGTAGTATTAATAGTAATAATAATAAAAAATATACACAGAAAGCACATTTATTATGGAAATGAAAACTTATTTTGGATGTGATTTAATCATGATTTAATCATTTGACAGCACTAAATTAAACTAGATTTTATCGAATTGTTTAAAATCACTATTAGCATTTACTATAAATTAAATACGAATGTATACAGTATATATTAGTGCTGGGCAAACATCCAAAATCTATATATAAATACACACAAATATGTATATATTTAAGAAAAATATATAACGTGTATATATATTTATGTATTAAGGGTGGCACGGTTCATGAAAAACCGAACCGTTCGGTACTCTGGTCTCGGTTCGGTACATGACATGCGTAATGTAGCCTCGTGCCCCGTATGTGACGTCAGTGTGTTTCCCTTTTGCGCGAAAGAATTGATGTGTCTACGGTGTGGAGTGAGTGCTGCAGGTCACAATACTGTACGTGTAGAAATGGCAAGTGGAAGAGAAAAGGAAG
>JAUCMT010037332.1:0-17344 GCA_032357475.1 Enteromius thamalakanensis | reverse complement strand
TATATGGGGGAAAATCCTGGAATGTTTTCATCAAAAACATTAATTTCTTTTCGACTGAAGAAAGAAAGACATGGACAACTTGGATGACATGGGGGTGAGTAAATTATCAGCAAAAGTTTTTTTGAAAGTGAACTTCTTCTTTAAAGCTTATTTTTCATTCAACTGAGCATTCCATATCACAAGTGCAATGCTGTACAAGTTTACTATATCAGAAAAGCCATAACATAAAAGTTATGTAAAGCAAATCTCAATTTATTATCTTATAAATCATGCACTATGGTGCAAGTGTTTTCTTTAGAGGTCACAACAGTAATTTTCAAGTAACGACATAAAAATGAGTATTTTTTAATTATTTGCCACCAAATTAATGGTGTTTTACCCGCACTAGTGGTCGTTTCAGCTGGAAACAACTGAATTGTTCAATATAGGTGCATTTTTGGCAAAAATGTAGGTAGAATGTCTTCCTAATAAGCCAAAATTTATATTGTCAGTAATTTGATAAATCTTAACACTTCACTTTTGGCTTTGTTCAAAATCAAATGCACTAAATGAGCCTATATGAATATCTTTCACATAGAATATTATTACAACTGCACATGTCATACATCAAATAGCCTATATAAAGAAAAAGAAAGAAGCCAGTGTATATGAAACAGCAAGAAAATGATGGAGCTGTAATCCTACAAAGGCTATTTGTCCAAGTCAAACATTCAGGAAAGCACTTAGGCGAGTAAGACTCCCTCTGTCTATGCACATATTTCACTGAAAGTTCAAATGTCAAATCATAGATCCACATTGTCTGCTGTTCAGTCCTTTCAGTGTCTATAAACCTCTTTCTGTTTTTCCACTCTCATAGGATACCCTTTAGTAATGTGGGATTTTAATACTCAATAAAGTCGGCAATCTGACAACCGTACACCCACCACCAACTTACACTGTTTACATTAAATGCCCAGCAAAACATGACTGACAGCTCAGCAGACTCATTTCCTGCTGAAAAAGCTCCCACCTGCGACACTCTGGAGGAGTTGGCCTGCGAGTTTAAGAGAGTCACCGTGTAAATCTGTCAGCCGGGGGAAGAGTAAGATGAATAAATGAAATAAAAATTTGAATCAATCCCTCGTTTCTTCAGCTGGGCACCAAAAGCAGGCTATATAAGCATGCAGAGATTGGCCAAAAATCACACATACAAAAATGAACCTCAGCAGAGACTGACCTCTAAATGAGGATTACATGCTTGTTTGTGGTTCTACTTTTATATAACATTGCTAACGCTTCTTATGAATGTGATTATGAACAGCAAAGACTGTGAGGCAAAGATGTTTCTGTGGGGATTCTGTTTGAGATTAATGTGTGCAGAGATTACATCAGTGCACACAAGAGCTGAAGTCTTCACATGTGCATGTGTGTAACTGTTCCAATGTCATATGCATCTGGCCAAACTCTTAACGTGCTGCTCCTATAGCGTTGTCTCATTAAGTCTCCCCTCCTCTCTAAATGGGTCCAGTAAATCAGTCAAGGCATGCTCTTGAACAGTCGGAACATTCAGAAGACTTTCGATTCAATAAAGATAAAGTTTACTTTGGCCATGCAAGATATTAGATGACATGTTTTTAAACTGACAAAAACAATCATATTCCAGTCAACTCCCATAAGTCTCATAAGAGTTTCAAAAAAGAAGATCTGCATCACATATACCACCATTTAAACTCTTTGTTAGGCCATGGCTCTGACAGACAGAAGCAGTTTGAGAAATCTCTTTTGAGTCTCTCCCACCTTAGAGGTCATAAAAGTGCAAAGGGTCTTTAGTTCAAGCTGTGCTGGAGATCTTTATGAGCAGGATGGCTTGCCTACAATAAATCAATGAAGATCAAGCTCATGTCTTGAAGAGTGTTTACCCGTGTCTGTGGTGGCCTTCTAATATTCCACTCCAATCCATATTAGCCAGAGATAATTCTGCAAATTGGCTGTAAATTCAATCATAACAACCTCTCAGCAGCGAAATTTAGTATGTATGTGTGTACATTATATTTCATGAAGGTCTGAAAGTCAAGGCAACATAACAAATTATGATTAATAGAACAAACCCACCCAGTATGTCTTTGTCACCAAGAACTGCTTAGTCTGTCTGTCAAACAGTCCTCAGACGGCAACACAAACAGATAAGACTTTACGAGCATAACAGCTCCCTCTTTCAGATTCCAATGATTCTAGTCTACGCTACCATTCAATGGTTTTGGGCTAGTGAGTGTTTTTTGCCTTTGTGTTTCAAAGCTGTATATATTTGATCAGACAGACAAGTACAAACACTAATATTGTAAAATATTATATTTAAAATAATTACTTTCTATTTTAATGTAAAGATCATTATTCAGTACCATTCAAAAGTTTCCTATTTTAACTTTTTAAAAACACACGCACAAATAGCTTAAAGGTGTATCACTGGAGTGGAAATACTTATTACCATATTGAACTTCCTCACAGTAGTCGTGCTACATAACAGCACTGCACTTGAGCACGGTCCAAGACAGTGACTTTACACACGCGTGTTTGCTTTGAGTACACACACCGAATCATAGCCCAGCCAAAAGTAACACCTGCTCTTAAAGTAAACAGGACAGATGCTCATCCTCCAGCTTAAAAAGAGTGAGAGAGACTCAGTGACCCCCACAAGTACACTGCATACCAGTCCTCTCTCTTTCTTTCTGGTCTGAAGTTTAAGTCCTGAAAATGTCCCGATATTGGGGGTGGGCAATGTGGCAAAAATATCATATTACGATTTTTTTTTTTTAATATTAGATTTACGATTTTCGTTTGAACATCGTGTCTCGTTGTACAGCATATTGAGATGGAGATGATAAAATAGCACGATACTACGATATTCTTTAAATCTCTGCAAAAATCATCCTATCGCCCACCCCTACCTGATATGTCACCGACACTTACTAACCACCATCACTGTGACACTCTGGACCAGAACAATACTACAAAACAAACTACCAAAAAAAAAAACAATTACATCACCATTTAAAAGTTTGGGGTCATTACATTACTTTCTTTAGAAATAATGCATTACATTTATCAAAAGTGAAAGTAAAAGACATGCATAATGTTTCAAAAGATGTCAAACAAGTGGTGTTCTTTTAAATATTAAGCAACAACTTTAATACTAAGCTAAAAATTCAGACTTTTCATAACAAGAATACATTTTAAAATATATAGGGGAATTTTTTTATAGAAGGGTATTGTAATAATATTCCATAATATGACTGTATTTATTGTTGACAAACAATCAAACCAAAATCAAGACAAAACGGCGCTGACAAAACACACAGATATCCGGGAAAGTTGATCATGAAATTAGATACACTGATGCACCACATTTAATAATGTACTAAACAATGAAACTGTGTCTTATGAGGGGAGCACTAATAAGGACTGTGCCAGCATGAGTCTGTCACCACAGTATGAGGGTCAGTGAATGATCTGACTGGAGTCTGTGTCTCCATCACCAAACACAAGCTCATTATCACTGTTTTTGGCACAATTAGTCTTTTTCTTCATTCTTTCTTAATGACTTGTTCAAGGAATATTACGTCTTTACCTACTATTGCATCATTTAATTATATTTGAGTTTATTTTGCACTAACCGTTTTTTATTTGTTAGGATGACTTGATTTTTTGCACACTTTTAACTATTTGTTTATCATTCATCTTACTATGCAGCTGCTAATGCTCTTTTCATGCAGATGAAGCACACTGAAAATGAAGATTGAAGAGAGAGTGTGTTTCTGTGGGCAAAACAAATATTACCGTGTACTCTCCTGCAGAGAATAACTGTTGCCTGGCTTTATGAGCGCAGCACATCCCTGGCTGGACATAGCTCATTTGTTCAATCATTTCCCACAATACATGCATCTACTCTGCAAAAAGTTAGCCATGTATTCAATGCCAATGACATGTCAACAGTTTGATTTTCTGCCCTTGCAGTGAGAAAGTCATCTGTTGCCCCACATTTAACTTGATTAAGGAATGCAGACTGAGGTTTAAAATATTTAAAATAAGGAATTCAGATCTCTCTACATGCACATGTGACCATATCATTACAAAGCTACTGCTGCGAACAAGACTGGATCTATGTACCGTGTTTTGGGGGGGTTTCAGGAGCTGACTGGCAACCGTGGGTGCTCCTGGTGAAGGTGTTGATGGTAAAGGGTGAGGCTTGAGCAGATGACAGATGAAGGAGGTGGAAAACCCACTTAACAGCCACTTGGAAAAAGCTGAAGAGTACCTCAAGAATGCGTTTCTGTATTTACTTAAATGAACAGTTCACCTTTATGAATTAATATATAGCCAGCATTTATTGACTCAATTCCTGTTTCAACATTGTATGATTTTCTTTTCATCTGTGCCACAAACAAGGAGATGTAGGCAGAACTATCACGAGAGGGAGTAAATTATGACCATCGGTTTTGGTTGAACTTCCCATAAGATGTATTTTTGGTTCATTGTTCAGACAATAACTGACTGGTTTCCATCGTTCTATCTATGGAAACCTAACCCTGTAAAGTCTGACATATGAAATACTAGTCAGAGTCAGAACAATTTTCTGTTTACATTAAATGCATATTGATATCAACTGTCACACCCCAATAATGTCTTACTAAGATGAAAATTTAAAACAAAGCTTTTTAGTTTAAAAGAACGGGTAATATGTTGTTTTAAGTATCCTAATATTGTGCTGAAGTCACCTACAACAGGTTTAAATGCATCTAAGGTCACAAAACAAAACATTGTAATTTTCTCAAAATAGGCATTTAATATAAGAGTCATTTTACAATGATTCCAATATACGTCTGAATCAGATCGGATCGTAAGGTCTATAAACCCTTCCATAAGCCAACTCTGTTCTGATTGATTGGTCAGTTGACCAAGTCTTTTTTTATTCGTCTGTCCATATCTAACGTTATTCGGTAGGAATAGGAAGGGAAACGTTTATGCTAATTATGTTTATGGTTTATGCAAATATGTTACCTAGTGGCGTACATCAGTAACAGGCAGAAGATTTTAAAAAATGAAATGACTCGTCATGGCAATTCGGAGTCAACTAGAGACAATATTTTTTTACATCATGCACTTTTTGGATTAATAACTTCGCAGACTATTTACAGTAAAGGACAGCTACATTACAAACTGCAAATATGATTTAAAAAACCATATTACCTGCTTTTTAATTATTGCAAGTTACACACAGCTTGCTTATCAAATATGATACACAAGTCTTTATAGTGTTAAGATTTTAGAAGAATTGTTGGTAAGTATACACAGCTGATTAAATGTGCACATTCCATCATTAAAATGATTAATGACTTCTTTCACAAATACACTAACAGAATAAAAGCATGACTGCTCACTGTAATGCTATTTAAATAACATACACAGCAACACAATGTCACAGACTGCTCTCCATAACCGCACACGATGACCCATGTGCTCTGTCTGCATCCCTGCAGCACTTAAGCCTTCTGCATATTGCTTTTGACAGCTCAACAGAAATAAATTTAAGTGCAGAAAGAGTTACGCTTTTTACAACAATGATTGATTTTTACTTTTGTCCCAATGGAGCATGGCGTCAAACTGTGAATTACAAACATTTTATCAATATCTAAACAAAACAATTGTTTAAAGATGTCAGATTTTATTGTCTGCATGACAAATAGCTCTGATCCAGTACTCACTACAAATAGGCTATATTTCCAAAACCTAAATCAAGGCTTAAGCTTATTGAAGCATTTCTTTGCTTCTAACCTGTGAATAGCCTCCTTTTCATCAAACTATACAAGTGTTAAATATACAGATTATACATAACTATAGATATAACGCATACAAGTTGATGCTTGTTGCATTAACATAGTTGCAGCATGAATATGGATTGGCTTACTTTGACAGAAGAAACAGCCCAGGAAAAGATAGGGCTTGTGACTCTTGCACCTGTACCACTATGTTTTCCCATCGACCTTCTGTTTTTTAACTCTTAGTATAATTTATACCTGTATATAACGTTGATAGTAGTCTATGCATTTTATCTATTGCAAATTGTTTATTGTCTTGATATCCATCATATATCCATAGTAACTCTTACACTGCATGTATGCATAATAATGGACGTCCTTGTCACACGTCTAGAGAGCATAACACCTACCGGAGTCAAATTCCTTGTATATGCAAGTATATACATATACTGCTTGTGATTAAAGGCAACAAACAAATGCATGAAGACTGAATAAACAAAAACTAAACTGTTCTTCATTCATTTATATTATTAGAAGTTAATGGGATGAAAATTCTGTCATGTACTCAAGCTTATTTTGTTTTCAAACCTACATGACTTTCTTAAAATGACAGTCGCACAGTCCTGATTCACTTTCATTTTTGGGGGAAAACACATGCAATTAAAGAGAGCGGTGAATGGTGTCTGCCAAACATCTCATTTTGTTCACACAGGTTTGTGAATGTGAGTCTGATATGATAGGTAACAAAGATAGGTCTCTTTAAACGAACTCTTCGGATGTAAACATCTCCCAAAAGCATCACAACTTCTGACACGTTTTCGTTTGCGTCAAGGTGAGGACGCAAAAAAAAAGTAAACATGTCCAAACACGCCTATACAAGAAAACGCAGACAAATTCAACATCTGCCTCGGCTACATACACACGACGGAAATGTTGGACTCTTTGATACCGTGACGACACAACAGTCGGTTCGCGAGTCTTACCGAGATACTGCCTGATCTCCAGCAGAACTTTAGGGGGTCCTCCGTTCAGCTGGTAAAACAGTGAGCCCAGACAGAAGAGCAGCAGTGTGGCCATGCAGAAACCATAATCGCGCAGAGAGAAGCGAAGCCCGAGAGCCGAGACCCAGAATCTCTTCCTGCTGTTCCGATCCGTGCTGTGACTTGCGCTGTGATTGTTTAGACGGGGACTGCTGCTGTAATTCTTCATCGTCTCCTCACATGGAAGCGCCGAGAATGGTCGTCACCCATTCGCCTCTTTAGATAACAACTTTTTAGCCAACATTTAAACAAAAACTAAAGACACTTCACAGACCGGCGCACGCGTTCAGATGTTCGCCCCCCGCTCGGTCGTGTTTTCTCGTCTGCTCTGGCTGAGCTATTTTTGCGAATGAAGTTGGGAATCCATCCTCTGCTTTTTGGGGTTAGTGTCGGTGTCAGATTACTGAATGTGGAGGAAAAAGTTCAACTGGAGGATGGACTCGCGCTCACGCGCTGCCGTGTGCAGTTCAGCACCACCAGGCGGAAGACGCGTGCAAGCGGCAGTGCAGGAGCGGCAAACCACAACTTTAAATAAATGCAAATATTTTAAGAAAAATACACGTTAAATAATATCTGTCTATCTATATATCTAATATTAATTATTCTGTCTGTAAAGCAGCTGTGCGCTTGGAGCCACATTTCCAAGTCACACTGTTATCCTGAAGCCAATGGCAATTAAGACAAGAGCGAAGATAGAAACTATTTTAATTAAACAAATATTCAGCCAAGAATCAAGTTCATGACTGAGCAGTTGTTGGGCATTTGAACTAGCAAAACTAAATTGGACTCTTCCAGCCATGTAAGTGAGTAAGTGTTAGAATGATAAAAGCACTCTGTCTCACAGTGGTTTCATTTATAGTGCAACAAAATATCTTTTATTTCAGCCAGGCAGTCTAAATCAAATGAAATGATGTCTTTATTAAACCCAGTGGGAATATAACCTCATCTGGTGAGTGCAAAATCGGAGGTGAACAAGGGGAAAAATAGGCCTCCTCTTTAGCCTCAAGCTGTTTGTTATAGTCTTTTTATCTTGGGGTTATGAAATTATTATTACTATTATCAAAGAAATTAAGTAAAAGAAAGAATATTTAGATTTTGTTCTCAAATTAAGATGGTTAATAGCAAAAAAGGCACCAGTATGTAATTGTATATCATTCTGAATTTTGTTTTATAAATGCTGTTTTTTTAACTTTACATTCATGAAAACCTGTACTCTTTTCAACATTGATAATTACATTTCTTGAGCCCGACATATTAGAATGATTTATGAAGGAACGTGCGACACTGAGAACTGGAGTAATGGCTGAAAATACAGAGCAACTTAGAGCAGTCAGGGTAGGATATTCTTTTTTTATTACACCTCAAAGAGACAAATATTTTAAGACATTTTTGTTTGTAAATACACAAGCAAAACCTTTATAGACAATCATTAGCAAACTTAAACCAGATAAAATCATTTTTATACATATATTTTACAACGGTCACTGGAGCATGTCACTAACTAACTATGGATGAAAGAGTATTGCTCTATGATGTAGAGTACAGCTAATAATTACATTTGATGTAAAAGCAAAAATAAGTTATTTAAATATCAATTACATATACAGAATGTGCAACCTCAGTTAATCATTTCATATATGTAATTAAGAGCCAGTTTTATATCATTAAGGTGAAATAATCAACTGGTCATGGTTAGTTCTGTAACTGATTAACAGGTGATTATAATTCTTTTTTAACAGAGATTTGATATTTAAACAGCTCACCTCAACCATCAACATCTGACCTGAAATCAAACTTCTTTAAAAAACCGTAAATGTGTCAATTTGTAATCTCATTTTCTCCACAATGGAATTAAAAAAACTTTCATTCTTCAATAAAGTGCATTTTTACAGTAACATTTCATGAAATATATTTTAGTTTTTTATCACATAAAAAGCCTCATTGTTATCAAAGCACTCAACTGATAGCATTTAGAAGGCATCCATTCTGATACAAAGAGATTCTATCGATTCTCTACTGCTTAAAACGTTCATTATAACCTCGAGCGTTACGGCCTATGAATTGTGCTGCGTTAAATACAAAAGAGGGAATGGCGTGAGGGAGAAATACAATTCTAAAGTAAGCTTTCAAAAACACCATTTCCTAAACCTGCAAGGCATGGCTGGTGCTTTTTGTAAATGGAAAACCGAAGGATTTGCAGAAGCAACTAGCCTGAGAGTGATTGTGGGAGAAACCCGCTTCATTGTGCTTAACTTTGATTAATGTAATGCTTTCAATCTGTGAGCAGTGATGATGTCATGCTTATGCCTAAGTGACGTAACAGACGTCAGCAAATGTTGCACTTGATGCTCAGTTCTCATTTTGGATGCTGTCTGTCTTTACATACATCTGTGAGAGAATCACCAAATGTGTGCAAGCAAAAGTTAAGTCCATAACACCTTATTTTTCCTGAAACAAAAATAAACAACGCTTCATTGGATATTTCCTCTAATGCCGAACACTTTTGGGTACAGCACCAGCAGTCAGCAAATCTAACTATAACACTCCTCTAAGTTAGTCACTATCAGTTTTGATTTGATTTACTTGTATTTTAAGGCTAAGACTGTGTACTTTCAAGAGCTTTTTCTACGATTCAAAATGTCTTCAACGCCCAAGTCAAAGTGCAAGGCAATCTGGGACAAAAAATCAAACAAACATAAACACCTGTACACATTTCACTCCAGCAAGCATATTACAGCTGTGTTATGCATCAGAGCTGAGTACGATGAGAGGTACACGATATGCAGGAGTATTATTTTCAAGATAACAGGCAACATAAATTGATACAACTGATACAGTAATAAACTTTGATATGCCGCAACAGTGATGCGTGTTGAGTATTGTGTGTTTAGAAGATTGGAAGATTAAATGTGCGGTGAATATACAGTATTATATCAAGCAGATTATAAGGAGTGATGCTAAAATGTAACCTGGAAGAAAGAAACAACTGAAACAGTTTTTTTTTTTTACAAACATAGTACATATTTGCTAAACCGTGACCAACTATTGGCCTGAAAACAACATGTGCATTGCTCTGAATATCCCCATATGGCAACATCATGCTTTTGGGAATGACTCACTCAAGAGTACACATCTTTTCATATACATACTGTATGCTTAAAGTAATATTATATTAACAAACCTGCATGAAATGACATTGCTTTGGCCAGGTGACATACTCTTGATACTCGTGTGCTTTACTAAGCACTAAAAACTTTTCTTTTACACGTTTTATTCTAAATAAATCTAGCACTTCCTGAAAAAGGGATTCAGAACAGTCCTTCAATTCATACAAAAGCATAAATTCTCAGAAAAAGTGTGCTTTCCTTTGACAGGCGGATGTTTCAGGCCAAAACTAGATGTTTCTATGGAAACATCTTTTGATGGGCCCACAATAACAGTCCTTGGAAGCCAGATCAGTCATTTCTGAAAAAGCCAAAAGGCTGAGATTATAAGACAGAAAGGTGGGAGAAAAATTCGGCAGCTGTTGTCCAGGTATGTCCTTTCTCCAGCAAAATGTGATCCATTTAGACACATTTATAGCAGCTCATGTTAGTATTAGGACTGTCCTGAGTTGCTGGCTGTGACAAGCTGGGCTTCACTGAGAAGAATACGTATGTGATGGTCCTCCTTCAAGCCTGCTTTCCTTGCTTTCGCCTCATTTAAGGATGACACATGATCAAGCGTGTCATAGCCTGCAGCCAATAGAGGGCCAGAATACATGGGCATACCAATCGACACAAGCCAATCAGACACTGAGCTCACGTGAACAGGAGACACTGGCTTCCGACACATGTCAGTCAAACCTCCCGAGGGAATCTGTGGAGAAAAGCAAAACACAAAGGCTAAATGTCAGTGCTGATGTAGAAAAGTAAATAAGAGTGTTACAATCTAATTTGACTCACATGCATGTGCTTAATCAAATAATGGAACTTGTTGAAGTTACTCACAGCCATGCGGTGCTCCTTGCGGAGTTGTTTAACTCTGATCTGATCCAGACTGGACGCCACGTCCTTCACTGGCTGCTGAAAGTCCTCTGAGTACCTCTGTATTAAGAGCTGAGGAATACCACAGCGGCCGTGCTGAGAAACACAGAGAGAAAAGGAAAGATTAGCCAGGAAAACAAGATCTAGTGAAGTTCACCACCTCATTTTAGAGATTGGAAAAGATCTCAAACAAAGTAAGAGACTCAAGTTCAGACATGAAAATATGGAAAAAAAATATGATAAGAATTGACTTCTCTAATGCTCAATTGTTTCAAGCTAAGCCATGATTAGCGCCCAGCTAATGTGAACATTCGCCTCAGACTGTGGACTCTGAATAACAACAGAAATTATCAGATCATAAAGTTTATTTCATGTGGCTTTTTAATTGATTTTACGGTTGGTGGAGACCAAGCACACTTGGAAACAGAGTTTAACTCACAAACAAGCAAACTTTATGTGCCAATTATAGCATTACAAGGCGAGCAAGGATAAATTGTTTAATGAGAGATTCAGTGCTCTAATGCTAACATCACCATGTGTGGCGTAACTAAGATCCAGTTTAATCATTTTCAGCCTGTCTTTGTTAGCAGGCCAAATGGCCATCTTCTCTAAAACAGGCAATGTGGCTTCACAATATTGCAAACCAAGCAGTATTCGGCCGTCTTTGTGAAGAAAATCAACAAATCCAAGTACAAAGCTTCCACAAGCAGAGTAATGTTTTGATAGCGCCCCAGAGCCACAGTGTTTACACTCCTCAGGGAAATCAAACAATGAACAGCAAACAAGCTGCGAGAGGGAAAATGTATTTAATTTATATCAAACACACACATTAGCTTTACCTTGAAAACATCTTGGTAACTGAGAGGTTCATTGGAAATCTACAAACAATTTCTTGTGCCCAATTTGGTGTACACCCGATAGGCTGTGGGTCCAGGCATAATAGGATTGGCTGCCAATACAAAGTACTAAAACTCTAGGCAGTCTGAAACCACAAACTGTTCCAGTGTTTTCATATTAAAGAGGGGACATTTTTCACCTCTTATTCACCTTTTTTATGCTCAAAGAAGTGACTTGGAATCAGATTAGGTTTGTTAATGAATGTAAACAGTAGACACAGAGGACTCAAGAAGATATACCAGACTCAAGATGCTCTGCTTATAAATTACACAACAACCGAGGCCGTCGTTACTTCCACTTTTCCACTGCTTTTGGTGCCATGACAGAAAGAGTAGCAAGATTTAGCAATTAAACATAGCTGAAGAAAAGAGGTCAATTAATTGCACAGAGACTCCAATAGAAACCTGCTGTATAGGTACTATGGGAACATCTTATATGGAAACCGATTAGTGGAAATGGTGTTTTGGATGAGCACTGTTTAAAATGTATGTTTCTTTCCGTTTGTTCTTAAAAAGAACTTGCAGCAGTAAATGGAAGGAAAAAAGACTCCCAGCCATGACTTTCCAGGGACAGTGGCATGGTTGAGTCAAGCCCCCCTAGTGTTAATCTTTGCTTTTGTTTAGTCTGCTAACCATTTTCCACACTATTTTTACCATATGATGCAATTCATGCAAATTTGAGGTCACATGAATATGAAGTGCATTAGACTATATCGAAGGGCTTCTCAAATCCCTAAAAAGTTCTTCACTGCCCAGAAGAGTTGAGCTCGAACCAAAATCAAAAACACCTGAGCAAGCTTATTCAGAGTTCTTCAGTTACTAGAAAATTACAGGATAGTTGATTGAACTAACTTTGAGTTAAAAGACTTTAGTTCTTCTAGGGCAAGATTTGAGGAACCCCACCATACAGATTAACATTAGCATTTTATGATTACAAATATGAAGTTAAATTTGTGAACGCTCTCTACTATAACCTAAAAACTGTGGTAGGATACAGCAGAAGTGACTTACTTTATCAGAATAGGGCTCTTCGGTGAGGTCAATGCCTTCCAAGCGCATTCTGTCCTCCAGTAGAGTCTCTAGGTCAGTCATTTTGGCATGGGAGATCTTCCTGCTGAGGGCAACTTTAGCTCCGTGGATCTGAGGACATGCTGATCCAGGTAGGTCAGACAGCCAAGGTGGACTCAAAGCTGCTGCAGATTCACCTGGTGATAATGGGGTTGATGGGAAACTCTCAGAGGGAGTGGTTGGGGTGTAAATGGGTTTTGGGGGTAGGGTTGGCGTATTTGGGACCGAACCAGACAGCACTAACTGAGGATGACGCAGACCATTCGGCAGACGTTCTTTGGACTTTTTAGCAGGCACAGGAGGTGGGACTGGTGGCTTTTTAGGGTGAGTCCGTGGAGCAGGGCTAGTTGGGGCAGAAACCGGTTGGCGGTTTGAGGTCTGAGCAGCAGGCAATGAACCAATCGGGCTCAAAGGAAGCTGTGTGGGAACCATGGGTCTCTGCAGTGAGCCCGTCTCTCTTCCAGACTTATTGCCACTCTGGTCCAGTTTTAATTCTACAGGATTGACCTTTGCTCCCTTTTTGGTCTCTGGCCTGCCTTTTTCCACACTGCAACTCTGGTTATTCCTCTGATCGAAGGCCTGCTCCCAGTGTATATCCCCCAGAGAATGGGAGCGCTTCCAAGACTCAGGGGTCTCTTGGGGACCGTCCAACTCCTCACAGCTTCGGCTGACCGGAATACGGGAGCTCTGTCCTGCTTTGGAGCCCTTCTTGAGGCCGAGGCTTCGCAGACTGAATCCCTTTATGGGCCGGGGCAGAAAGGTCTTTGGGAACTTGCGTTCCTTCTTGGCCTGCTGCTGAAGAGCTTCAGTGGAATGAGTCATGGGAAGAGTGGGATAGTCTGGAGACTTTACACCCCCACAATCAAATCCAGATGAACCACGGCTGTGGTGCGACGCCTTGCGGCTCTTACCTGAAACAGAGAGCCGTGCCTTCACATAAATTCATTAATCACATATATTTCCTACCTCAAAGGCTTCAGATGGTACCTTATGTTTTTTTTTTTTTTTGGTAACCACGATGTTGTGAAAGTGATGATCAGTAAGATTTAGCACTGCAGCAATTTAGTTTCACACTTTTAAGCACAACTCTTGCAATTTATTATTGATGCATGCATGCATGATATGCAATGTAACTCATGTACTACAATCTGAAAGAATGTGATATAAGCTGTAAGAAAATAAGTTTTCATTTAGGTGTACAACAGCTTGTCACAAGGGCAGTTTTCTTAAATTTATTTTATCTATCCTTTAAGCCTGAGACATACTGCTTGATTTTCAGCTGCCCCAAATGAAAAACTGGCTTCATGAAACAATCACCATTTCTGATTCACCACAATGAGAATCTTTCATCTGGGACAGTAACTTTATGCACTAAAATACACACCTCAGGGTTACAGCATGAACAATGTTACAATGTTAGTACTTTTTTCCTCCAGATAATAAAGCATATTGTTTTAGGCTAGTAATATCAGCCTGAGTTGGTTAAATTGACTTGACATGTTACTCCAGAACTGTGCAACTTGCTTATGTCTCAGTTTCAGTCCACAAAAGAAATTAAGTCATAGATCTGGAACAACATGAGGGTGAGTAAAAGATGACAGTTTTATAATTTTTTTTACCATGCAAAACAAAATGAAAATTTGTAACACTAGTAAAGGTATGAAAAAGTATGTTACTGAACAGGTTAATGGTTACATTGTTTAGCAGGTACCCAGAAGCACAGCTAATATTTCAGTTACAGATATGTTTATTAGTTGTAATGAATTTTAGGGATTATTTAAGGGTTAGTTGGTTGGGTGAGTGTTAAGTGTGAGTGTTAAAGACATTAAGCGGAGAAAACCACAAATCCATATCATATTTATTTAGAAAACATAATTTTCTGCCAGTTTTCCACATCAAATATACTTGATATGCTGAGCATTGAGTTAGTGACAGCCAGACTATTTAAGATTAACAGAGGCACAATACTTTTAAAATGATAAAAACAATAAAAATTATAAATTAGTATTTATAGGAAGCTTAAGATAAATGAAGATGATAAATGACAATGACATGTTAGAGAAATGAAATAAAGAGGCATTTAAGGATGCATTTAAAGTATTTTTCCTGGGACACCAGATATACTTAAACAGAATCACAATGACTCTAATGGTGACAAAGCACTGCATGCCTTAAAAGTGAATATAATAAGCTCTGTACCACTGCTCTTACAAGAAATTAGTGGAAAAGTAATTGGCACAGATAAAATAATATCAAGAGATGAAAAGAGATGAAAAAAGCAAGCAGACCAGAATGCTAGAGATCACAGAATGGATTTATTTTCCAGTTTGGCAGATTGCACATATTTCTGATCCATCCTAAACAATCATACTCACACTCACACTCACACACACACTCATACACACACTCATACACTATACACAATAGGAGGAGGGATCAGTCAGTGTTATAAGATGCCAGTAGGAGGTTAAGAAGACAACAAAAGAGTGAAATCCTTAAACACTCAATGTCTTTGGAAAGAGAATAAGATACAATGCTTTCTCTTGGATAAAATCCTTTAAAACAGAAGATTAGCTTCTACTTTTACACAATCTATGTGAAATATCACTTTCCAAAAGTATGCGATTAATCCACTACTCTTTGCATTTATAAAGTATTTTCTTTTTTAGGCACATAAGAACTTGTGCAATATGACCACAACAAACACCACACAAATATGGAGTGATATTTCTTGAAATGGTAAACGAGAGACTGAGTCTGAAATGTGTCTGTGGTGGTTTTGCCATGGAGAAAACTCTCAAAATCGTCCTGTCATCCAGATTTTTCTGAGGCAACATATGGATTCTGATTGGTTAGGAATAGCAGGACTTGCTGAGTTTTTTTTAAATTTCTAATAGAATAGAAGAAAGCAGGAGTCTGGGGAGGCTGGATAAGACAGTTAAAAGAATGATGACAGAGCACCTCTAGAAGCAGAGAACAGGGCACAGCAGATGTGACAGACAGACAGGCTTGGGTTAAATCCAGATGTGATGACAAGTTCTCATTGGCTGTTAGGACACTGAGTCATGGCAGAGAGAGATGCGTGGCCCAGAGGTGAGAGGATGGTGTCATGGCGTTGCTACACTAGGCTGGACATGGTGGATGCGGTTGGTATGGAGATGCTAGACAAGCGCCTGGTTACCATTCTCTAAGTTTTCATTGCTTTCGTAGCAACCAGAGTCCCGTGGAGAGTCAGCCATGAGGCCACGCCCCTCACAGAGGAGTTTCTCCTGAGAGCCGGAGAGGGCGCTGCGCTCCGGATCACTGCTACCTATAAAACAAACACGCATGTTAGGAAATGTATACACTTTCTTTCATAAACAAGTGATACATGTATAAAGACACATTAAGTACCTAGTGTATGTGGGTACTTACTGTCGTAATCCTGCAGTAGCTCTACGGCGGTCATCAGCACGGCCCGGTGTTGAGGATCTTTGATGTTGAGCTCATCCAGATCTTCTTCCTCTAGTAGCTTAAATGTGTCCAGGTCCTCATACCCGTTAAACAGGAACGTAGGCATGTGCTCCTAAAATACATACATGCACATTCACAGATTACACACCCTGTTGAGCAGAAGCACTATGTAGGACCCTTACAGCTAAAAATACACCACTCCACCCTGGTAGGATTTATGTGTGGGAATGTTTCCAGACTTCAAACTCTTTTGTGACAGCCAGCTATCATTTAAGTCCATTAACACACTAAAACAATGCAACGAGGCTTAAAATGCGGCCTTGGTGTCTATTGTGTGTAGCCGTAAGGTCTGTAAAGTTAGTTAATTAGAGATGTAATAAGCTTGTGGGAGGTCTGAAGGGTGTGTATGTCTCTGTCTTTAAATACATTTTTTAACCGGCATGGGGAAATGACCTCGTCCCACTTTCTTATAGTTAATCTGCTTTAACCAGAGCTGAGCATCTTTTCAAACCAACATCCAATTTTCATTTTCTCATCACTCCTCAGCTTCTTCTGTCAGTAAAATTTAAGAAGAACCACAAACTCAGATTTATGTTAGATGATTATAGATATAACAATCAAAATTCAAAGCATGTACACATCTCAAAAAACGACTGTGTGTGTGGTCCCTGTCTTACCTTCATGCTGATTCTCTCCAGAAGCTCCTCCACTGAGTTGGGTTTGGGCGGCCTGCCCTTCCTCCTCCTCCGAACCGCTCTTTTAGGCTTCTCCTCTTCTTCAGCCAGCACATCCACATAAATGAACTTAAATGTGCCCACCTTGTTATTCAGCAGACCCATCCATGTGCCCATGGGCGGTTTACTGATGATATCAATCACATCTCCTCTCTTGAAACAGAAAGAGAGGAATTTAGTAAGTTCTTATTAAAATAAAATAAATTAATCAAAAACATTTTCGATTTTTGGAACATGAATTATAAACTGTGTGTGTGTGTGTGTGTGTGTGTTTGTATGTATATTAATTAAAAATAGCATGCACACACACACACACACACACACACATACACATAT
>JAUCMT010037294.1:0-15555 GCA_032357475.1 Enteromius thamalakanensis | reverse complement strand
ACCACATACAGTTTGTACAGTATAAAAACCATTACGCCTATGGAGAGTCCCCATAAATCACAAAAACCAATATGTGTGTGTGTGTGTGTGTGTGTGTATTTTCCTGTCACACAGACATAGTACAACAATCTCACTACACTATCAACACATGTTAACTAAGAAAATCAAAAAAAGAAAAGAAAATTCAGAATATCAAGTTCATGGCATAAAAAATGGTTAATTGCATGAGAATATAATCTACTAAATATTGTACAAAAAAAACAAACAAACTATACAGCTATACAAAAACAGTAGAGCATATCACCGTAGAAAAGTACCAGAACAAAGAAAGGTACCCCATAAGTGATAACACAGAACATTGTTTGTTTCTCTAGATAATAAGAGCCATTTTTGTCTGATTTATTTTGGTGGACGAAACCTTGCGTTTGCATACACTGGAAAATACAGACCATTCAGGCTTGTGTACACTGTTTTTTTTTCTTATATCCTCCATCACTTTATCTCTAAACCTTAGCAATGACATACAGAATATCTCAAATGTAGTATCTAGAACATTATAATTTCACAAAAATTTCAGATGTGATTAATGCTGTTTTGATTACCACATCTGGGAAGTCTTTGTAAATATAATAAGATTATGCTTATTATAATTGTGAATTAAATTTTTTTAACATTTAAAGGGAAATTGTTCAATACAGAAAAAAAAACAGAAAAATCACAAAGTGGTTAAAATCATATTCTATTTTTATAACTAAACTCAAACTACAGCTCGTTATGGAACAGAAAGTAGAGTTCACACTTTAAAGATCACCACAGTTAATATCAAAGGCCAAATGTGTCAGCATAGCAAATAAACATTATGATGTCATAAGATGTCATGCCGTTTTGAATCACAATTCTTCTGAACAGCAACAGTGAGGTATTGTCAAAAGATACTATATCTGACAGAAAGGAATGTATAGAATGCTATGCGTAATTTTGGCAAGTATCGGCTTAATATATCCTTTTTCATTTTTATGATTCTATCATCATCACGCAACTGCTATCTGTTTAAGTCTGTTTACAGTGGGGCCCAAAAGTGTTTTCATTGCAGTTTATGTGCATTTTTTCATTTTTCGAAATTATGCATCCAGCGTTTTTTTTATGCGATATTCCAAAATGTGCATAAAAATAGGTGTATGGAAACACAGCTAGCTTGACCCCAGAGTTTTGGACCCCACTGTTTGTTCTTTGAAATGTTGACCGCCAACAACATTCTTCTGAAGGAAATCGTTCACGTAGATAAAATGACTCAGTAGCTTGTTTCTTATGTGGAAAAAGACAGAAATCATAAAGAGCTCAGAAAGGATCACACATAAACGACTTTACATATACGTATACGTAATAGAAGGTGCAAATTCTGCAAAATTGAAGATATGAAAAAATAAAATCTTGATGGGAAACAAAAAAACGCTAAACAACGGAAGGCAAAACTGCACAACTGGTTGTCCTTCACCACAGTTCTGATCAATCGTCAATCAATCTGCTCCGACGCTGCGCGGGACATTATTTTCTCTTTCCTTCTCTGCTGATCTGTTTTTCCTCTGTGTTTCTCTAGCACTTGCCCCTCTTGTCACGCTGCTGGAATTTCCTGAGCCGACGGGCCCACAGGTCTTTCCACGGGATGAGCAGGCTGCCCTTGTCCGCCACCACCCCGCTCTGACCGCGGGAGTCCTCTTCGTCAGACCCCATCAGCAGGTACTTCCGGCCCGCTTTGATTTTGGGGCATTTGCAGGCCACGTCTTTAGCGCGCACCCACAGGAGCTGGTCTCCTCTGCGAATGCGATGTCCGCCCTGCTTATAGACTGAGATGATGTTGATAGTGAATTTCCACCATTCACCCGCCTTATCTCCTTTCAGCACGTGAACCTGGACAGCTGCGGAGACAACAGTCAGATTAAAAGATGTTAGAGCAGGAAAGATATACTGTAGATGTGTGTGTGTCTGTCTGTTATATATTAAATAATATATATATATATATATATATATTTTAGTGTTGTCAAATGATTCACCATGATTTATCGCATCCAAAATAAATGTTTTTGCTTCCATTATATATGTATTTGTACTGTGCATATTTATTATAAATATATAACACATACAGTATATATTTTGAAAATATTTACATATTCATATTCTTACATTTTATATTAGAAAGAAATATATGTAATAACCCTAACCCTAACCCTAACCCTAACGCAACATAGTTTTTTATAAATATATACATATACAAATATATTATGTAAATAAAACAGTTTTTTTTAGGTTACAATTAATAATTTGACAACACTAATATTATATATGTAAACAATTATTTTGTTGCCAATAATAGGGTTGTATTTAATAAATATGTATTATAATTAATATAAATTAATTAATATAAATTAATATATAATTAACATTACAGTTGTTTTTATAATTTTTATAATTATTGAATTATTAAATGACTTCTCTTTCAACCAATAAAATAACCACAATGTAAGTTGCCATAGAAACCTCTTCCTTCCATCTCTTGATACTGATAACACGGAAAGTCAGAGACCAACCCATTCCGTTCTCTTCGTTATCTTTTGTGTGAAACTTCAAGCTTTTTTTTTTTTACTTTAAGAGATTTATCTGAGCACCACCCATGGAAAAGAAAAAAAGCGCAACTGAAATGTAACTTGTTTCTCCTAGACAGCAGTGTTAGAAAATGTTAAAAAATAAAAATCTATTATTATTTTTTAGGTATTTCAACTATTTTAAACATTTGTTAAAAAACATTGTTTAAACAATTTTCTAAGCATTTGTAATGAATTTAATTTTAATGTAATTATTTTATTTTAATTCTTTATTATTATGGAAATGCTATTGTTTTAATTAACCTTTAAATATTAACCTTTAAAAAAAACATTTTAACAAAAAAAAAGACGTTAAAATACATAAACAATTGTATGCAAACATACATTTGAGCTCTTATACTAAAACATTCTAAATGTCTTTTATTGCATTTCATATAACATACAATTTGTAATTTCTAATAATAACAATAATAATTTGAATAATTCTTTAAAATCTTAAAACCTAAAGGTTTACATTGAGGGAAAAAAAGTTTGTCTTTTTGACACAGTTCACTAACTACGATGCTAATGGAAAAGGTCTGAGATCAGATGTTAAGGTCCAGTCCATGTGGCAACTGCTAACAAACGCAGAGATCCCCGCGGGTCACACCATTTTAACTATCATCAGACTCGCAGATTGCGAGCTAATCTGTACTTGACGTGAAGTGGTTTCACACGGGGAGGACGCCCAGAGGGAGAAAAAAACCACCTCTATTACACATTTAGCACAGACCTGGTGAGTAACGGCGAGGCATGGCTGTGCCTCCCTGAAACACTCACACACACACCCTGCGGCCAGTAACCCATGAACCAGTGGCACGTCATGTTTAAGAAATATGCCATTACAGCATTGTGTGAAAATGACACAGGAAGTGCTCTTTCTTTCCTAGCGCTCTTTCTTTTCGCTCTTGAATGTGAACACTCTCTTTAGAGAAGGAGGCAAGGATCGCCCCGACCGCTGAAAGGAATGTCCCAATTGAGCAGCAGGGGGGGAGGCTGTGAGCAAATTGCACCCAATTTGAGAGAACGCACTCCCACAGGCCTGCCATTCATCGCCTGTGTTTCTCTGGGCCGGAGCCCGCTTCGCCATCCAAATAACAAGAGATAAAAAGAAAAGAAGGGTGTGCGGAGGGTAGCACGGCTCAGAGAGGAGGGGGGCTGTTGTTTATCATCCCAGCCACAGAGAAGGTGGCAGAAGAATGGCGGATGTGTTTGGAGCTCATGAGCTATCTGAGCCCGGCCGGCGTGAGAATCCTGCTCCGGGTCTCGCTCTTGACCTGCTCTCGCTCCTCCATGGCGGGAGACGGCAGCGAGCCGAAAACTGACTCAAAATGTGCTGTTGGGCCTTTTGAAATACTTGAAAACAAGCGCTTTGACTTTTTAGCGGTGTTTGTGGATTTCAGCTCATGTGTGGTTAGCGCTGCTGCGTAGCTTGTCCAGGGGAGAATTATGTTATGATAAAGTTGTCTAACAAGTGCTACTTTAAGAGAGGAAGCAAGGTCGTATTTATGATCCAGAAAGCAAACCACCACGAACACCTGAGCAACCACCAAGCCACAATCTCTCAGAATACGTTAATCTGTAAATGCAATGATTAATGCACTTGTTACAATGAATGTTTTCTCTAGTCGTATTTTTATCATTAATAAGGTACACGAGTTTTTTAAAATGAGACATTCAATAAAACTTTTACATCCTTAACTTACAAGAAGACGACAATGAAAGAGGTGGAGCTATATAAAGGGGCGGGCTACATAAGGTCTATACATTTGATACAGATACAACCACCGCCTAATTTATTTGAAAGATATTAATATTCCAAGTGTTTTGAGGCAAAATGATTGATTTGTGAGAGGAATATGATGAGGTCACTGTCTCCGTTTTCCGTGAACTTCCTGTGCGCTGCAGCAGTCTTCAAAAAATGCCGCTACAAGAATCCTTATGTCAGTGTTAGTTGTGAAATGCAGTAGCTCTTATGCATCTCGTGACATCATGCTATGGGATGGGAGTATGTTTTCTGAATGAGAGCTAGTGAACGGAGTGGGATCATTTTTAGTGATTAAAACCTTGTGTTTTACTCTCCTCTTCACATAAAGACTTTGTATGGCTCGAAAACACTTTAAAAATTTGTGACACGACTTGTTTGTAATGTATTTATACTGCTTGTTTACGATTGGTTTATATTGTTCAGAGGTGGGTAGGTTTAGGGTAGGGGCGGGGTTAAGTGCTCCAATAAAAGTCCAAAATTATATAATAAATGTATATATGCATGCAAACCATTACATTAAGCCAAACAACTGAAAACAGAGGAGGACTCTTCACATCGAAAAGTGACTAAAAATGGGTACCTTGAGCTTCAAAAAGTGACGGGTTGAGACTCAGGGTCAAAATGTGACGAGTTGGAGTGTTGAAAAAAAAGAGTCAGACTACCTAATATGGATAATATAGACTACTGAATGTATATAAATACAGTTTTCATCATTGAGCTGTAATTTGTAATCAGTAACAGACTGCAATTTCTATGTAATCTACCCAACACTACTGGTCAAACATCCAGAACACTTAAGCAACGTCCTGGCAAACACAAAGAATATGTTAGCAACCACACAGCAGAACCCTGGCAACAAGACAGAATGCTGTACATTAGCAACTACATAGCAACATCTTTAAACCGCACAGAATACATTAGCAACCACAAAGCACTGTATATACTGTATTGCTGGAACATATATATAACCTTTAAACAAACCAACCTAAATTCTTAGTGCTGAAAATATATTAAAAGTGATGTCATCACTGTTTGTTTAACACATATAAAGTGTGTGTATATTGAGAATGTGTTACAGTAATATATCAAATCTTTCCCCCTCTCTCTGCGTGACGCTTTAATGCTGTGATCACTGGACCTGGTTTCATCAAACCCTGCCAAACGGGCACAATTCCTGTCTGAATGCAGCCCTGAGCCACAGATACACCATGCGGGTGGCAAACACTTTCCAGATTCGTCCAGGTATTGAGAAAGACTCCCGGTGAGGTTTTTCTTTAGCAAATGAAAGGTTTTGCTTGTACGTGTTTGTTTCTGCCCATGTTACAGCTTTAGAGAGAAAATTGGACAGAGAAAGGTGATCTCTATAGTTTCTCCTCGTCAGCAATGACATTAAAGTAAAATCTGCAGCTTTTTTCCAAAAAAAAAACAACAAAAAAGAGACCCTGGTCAACTCATCAGTGCTCAGAGTTCCCAAGATACCAGATGAGAAGAAGTCAAACAATAATAACACAATAAGTGTCAGATCGTGTCACATTCAGCAGCGGCAGCTCTTAAAGTAATAGCAGCCAACCTTACTACAGTAGATGCGGCTGTGATGTCTGTTACTCAAAGAAAAAAATACAAAATCAGTAACTTTTGTGGCTTTAAAGGGAATAGCTCACTCAAAAATTAAAATTCTGTGATCATTTACTATCATTTGTAACCAAACTTTCTTCAAAATATCTTCTTTGTGTTTGGCAGAGGAAAGAGAGTCATATAGGTTTGGATCTACTCGAGGGTGAGTAAATAATGACAGACTTGAGATTTTTGGGTGAACGATTCCTTTAAGGATTACTATATTTGTCACACTGTCACCTGATCATGCGTTTATTTTCTGACACGTGACAATATTTAATTTAGAATTTTTTTTTTATAACTTCATTCCATTTGTGAATGTTTCCTAGTTGCTGAAGGGTTTATGAAGAATGTTTTAAGTTCACTTAAATTGTTTCATAGACAGGGTTTAGGCTAAAACCAGATTAGGCCAAAGTTCAATTACTGTAATTTTTCCCCAAAAAAAACAACAAAAAAACAAAAAAAAAAAAAAGCATTGCTGGTGCGCATCTTTTAAGATCAGTCAGTGCAAGTTAGGTGGGACTAATCATGATTAGTCAGAAAAAAAGTATGACTAATTATTATTATATATACTGTATATATTAGTTACATTGACCTCTGTCTAAAACCTGTCCTTAGAATGTAAATTTCATGTCTTATTTTTGTACTTCCTGTTCGTCATACTTGACTTATTGTATGGGTGTTTAATGTCTGATTTGATTATCTTTTCTTTGTCACATTCATTGTAAAGTGTCCTTGAGCTCTGGAAAGGCGCTATATAAATAAAAAAATATTATTATTAAAATTATTATATATATATTTTGTTTTTTATCAGCACTATTTTGAATTTCTTTTTCCAGGTTTAATTTAAGCCTCATTGAATTGTCATTAGTTTTTACAATGAGTGCCTTAATCTAATTTTCCTTTCTCTTATGAATTACTGTTATCATTTCTATTTATGGCTTACTAGCAAAAAATCATGACATGCCATTCATCCGACATTTCTTTAAACCAATTTTGTTAAACGTTTTCAATTGTTATGCATACTGCATATAAGTTCATAACTGATTAAAATGAAATATTTGCATTTAAAAATTCATTTGTCACACTGCAGGAAAGTTGAGATACAAGTGAAGACAAAAAAACTGATTAGGAATAGTGAAAATAAATTCTACATTTTCCCTGAAACATTCTTAAATACATAAAGAGATGTCTAAATATTAGATTACAACACTTTCCACTTAGGCACTATGCAACATACAATCCTGATATATCATGGTGATAATAACCTAGAATAAATAGCTATGCACAATACAATGAGACTATGTTAAAGTGGCTGTTTAATCTGGCGAGTTAAACCCTCTTTTGCATGAGGCCACACGGCACAGGCCAGCAAAGCCATCCATCTCCAAAGCTCCATTAGATCGCCTGAATGGGATGAGACCACTTTTCTTCCCCGTCATGACAATGTGAAGAAAAAGAGCTAGAAGGTGAGGGATTTCTCTCCTGATTGAGAGTGGGAGAGAAATGAATTTAAAAAGAGGAAGAGGCCCACAGATTTGCCAGGTGTCCCGCTGGTTTTCAGTGTCCGGGGCCAGTGTGCTGGAACACGAGCCGCACGCGGTACACAAGCTGGCCTCTAATCTAATTAGTGCGCCTGATTACCACACTGAAGCTCCTGCGAGCTCCCTGCTGGGACGCCCTACGCCCAGACGCTTACACCAGGGCACTGACTGCTGCTCCGCCGTGTGTGTGTGGCAATGCTAAGGAGCTCCGCACACACACACACACACGGTTCTTTGATTCATTGTCATTCTCCCCCCACCCAAGAGTAGGAGAATGTGCCCCTTTCGGACCACTGTCTCCGTAGCGACGGCAAACAAAAGCGGCTCAACAGGGAGTATTTCTTTCTTTATCGCCTCTCTGTCTGTCTCATCCGTCCAGCACTGGGCAGATTTAAAACTTCAGCGACGGAGAGCTGGTAGCGCAAAAGACTATTTGTATTGTGTTAATATAATCATTCGCTGCCGTTTCACTGAGACTATCTCAGCAGACGAGAGTGCAGAGCAGTGTACGAGTTCAAACTCTGTCTAAAATAACATTTGTCCAGCATCTCTGTTATTAAACGTTTTTGGCAGTGAAAATGCTGATCAAGAAAAATGTATTATTGATGTTGCTGCTGAACATTTTTGTGGAAAATGTAATGCAAAAATATAGAGCAACTCTTGGATCAGTTCCCAAAAGTTAAGATAATTAATGCATTTATTTAGATTTAAATGCATTTGACAGTAAGTGACAGTAAGGACATTTATAATATATAATGTGATTTTTGAAGGATCGTGTGACACTGAAGACTGGAGTTGGAGTAGGAGAAGGCCTGTTCACACCAAGCACGATAACTATAACGATAACTATATTTGCGTTCACACCAGCGAACATCGTCTGTGTAATCTAAGCTCAAGTGCGTCTCAAGCTCATGAGAACAGGATTGATTCTGATTGGCTATAAATGTTTGAATCGTTCATCAGCTACAAAAATCGTTCTGGAAGTGATTCCTAGGATATCGTTCCTCTGTGCCTTTATCGTTACAGTTGTGGTGTGGACGCTGCTATTCTTTAATATTAAGAATGATTTGTAGAACTATATCTGTATTGTTATCGTGGTGTGAAAGGGGTTTAACAGCTGGAACAGCTGAAAAAATACATTTTAATTCAACAACATTTTACAACATATTTTTACTGTATGTTTGATCAAATAAATGCAATCTTGCTGAGGCTTCTTTTAAACATTGGCAGTATTAAATATATTATATAGTATTAAATATAAAAAAATCATTATAAATCTTGCTGGACCCAAACTTTATTTATATATTTTACTTTATATAGCTTTTAATATATTTGGGGTCAGTACGTTTTTTTTTGTTTTTTTTGAGCATCGAATCATATATTAAAATGATTTCTAAAGAATCATGTGACACTGAAGACTTTATAAAAAATATTTGTATAAAAAAACTGTATTTTCTTATTGTAGTTTTAATCTAGGCCTGCAAACATAATTTTTAGTTTTAAAAAATGCTGAACAGGGACCCACCATTAGCCCTTTCATACTCCCCACCCAAGAGATTGAAAAACGAATGAAACTTAATATCACAGCCTGAACTATAACAGCTACAGACGACCAGCAATGCCATTAATAGTTCCTTCTCTCGCTTTCTCTGCTAGATTTTATTGTTCTGCTAGTCTGAGCGGTTGCTGATTCCACCGGTGGATATTATCTATATTAATATGATCTGCTTCACCCCAGGGCATGCCAAAAAATGTTTTGGAAACCAGAGAGGGATTGTAAATGAGTCATCTCAATTAATGAGCAGTAAGAGATGTTAATATAGATAAGGTGCTACTGATTAATGAGGAAATTGCACTTCAGATGGCCTGTGTGCATGGGATAAATTGGACATCTGTGAATCTATAACTTTAATTCCGTGAGCAACGGTTTTAGCTGCAAAGTCAGATTTCAATTTGTGCTAAATGCTGCAGGCACGCCGAGGCCTTCATATACACTCACGTCAGTAAATCTGGAAAGTTTTTATTGAAGCCTTGAAATAAACAAAGTTTGTACATGAAAGTAAAGATGCTTCTGCACTATTTCTAGGTCTGTCAAATAAGCAAATGAGCAGAGACGGGTAGGTCTGGGATCGAGGTTAGGTGTAGGTCATTCGTACAAATTCGTAAAATACAACCGATTTTGCAGATCCTACAAATTTGTACAAGTTAGCAATCTCGTAAAACATGCATAAATTGCTGCTGGAAATTCATGTTCATATTTAATTTAGATTTAAACTGCAAATATAAATTGCTATGCTGATCATATAGAACATTATTTACAGAAATGGGAAAAATAATATTCAATTTAAAAAACTAAAATATGTATTTCTAGTGGTCAGAGACTTTTAGCACCTATTGTACTGTAGCTATAGGCAAGCAATATCTTCCATATTATTCTGGAATTGTGTCACAAACACACAGTTATGCAATTTAAAAACATTTTTTTGTTTCCCAAAGAACCTTTCAGAGAAGAGTTCTTAAAAGAATCCGTTTTCTCTTTGTGTTTAGAACACTCAATGATCTAAGTTCTCTTTTTTTCCTACTATAAAGAAGCTTTTGTGCAACAGAAGATTCCACAGATGTTAAATGTTCTTATGGGTGCCAATAAATTGGTGCCTTTTTTTTAACAGACAATATGTTTGGTTATATGTTTTCCCAGGTTTGAGTACAGACTGAAACATTCTCAAGTTAGAAACGCGCATTGCATCTATTTAGGGGACACATGTCTGTCTGTCTTTCTTCAATTTCTTTTTTCTTTCTGGCTTGGCAGTGTTTTGAGCAGAGGTAGTGCGGTCCTCACTCTTGGACACCACACATCTCAGATGTGTTTCCAGACTTCAGGCCAGTCAGGAATGAGTTTATGATATCACACTGTGAAATCAAACATCTTTCTCTCCACTCTGCAAACAGCTAGAGGACCTGTGCGCAGTCAAACAGAGATTTCTGCACGAAGAGACTTTATACTGCGTAGGTGAAGTACAACAAATGTAGTTTAAATGTATACTTTCATTTTATATAGTTTAGGAATCTGACAGACAGTTTAATACAGAAAACTCAGCTTTGAATCTCAGAAATAAATAACATTTTAAGTTATTTTAAATTGTAATAATATTTTACAATATTACTATTTTAATGTGTTTTTGATCAAATAAGTGCAGCATTGGTAAGAGATTATTTATTATATTTTTTATTTTTTTAAATATAAAAAATGTATTCAAACCCAAATCAAATCCACCACTTTGCTGATGCTAGTGCCTTGTTTTACTAATTACTCTGCATGGCTCTGTATTTTTTCCTTTGTAATCTGTTTCTCATATGTGGCATTCATTTCCCAAAGAAGACGATAAAATCCTGCATGGAGCACATTTTTAGGAATCTGGCTATCTGTTGTGCCACTTATAACCTTAAAACCTATAACTACATTCTTGAACTTCTATAAGTCCGTTATTATATTAACTATATTAGTATTTAAACCTGTGAAATCTCTGCTTTCAACAGGAACCAGCTGTCCCCTTTGTCCTCTAGATGCTGCGAGGCACTTTGAGCGTGTCCATCTGGAGAAACCTGCTGAGTTCACACGCTTTGATGCTATAACATAAACCTTTAGCCTCCGAATAAGCTGTCAGCACTATGAGAGAGAGGCACACATAAAGAGAGAGATAGAAAAGACGTAGAAGAGAAAGATGTCTAGTGACGCGAAGTGAAAAGGAAGCAGGCGTTTCTCAAGCTACTTACCAAAATCTTTTTTGCAGTATTTTTTCATGGTGACCTTCATCTTGCCCTTGGGGGCCTTACAGTGGGAGTCGCAGTCTGAGGAAGATAACAGACAGAAAACTAGTTAAACGTGAGTCAAATCTGTGTGAAATGACAAAAGGAGTTTGGCAGATGTGGAGGAGGAAAACGTGAAAATCTGGAATATCCTTAGGTTTATGAAATTAAACATCGAACCTTATATTTGTTGGGGTTTTCGTTGAGACATCAAGCTTAAAGTATCATTTAAGACAATGTGGAGCTCATGCTTAAAGAAGATAAACACCTAAAGGTTATTTAGATGCCAAAAAATAAATAAAATAAAAACACAATTTGGACCAGTTGATATTTTTAAAAGTGAGAGGAAATACTGACTGCTTCGGTGAGATCTAAACAAGACTTCATAAAATGCATAGACATGTCAGCTGTCACTCTATTCCCAATAATATGTCTTAGTAAGCTGATATTGAAAGGTTTTATGATCAAAGCGCTGCCAGTTTTATTTTGGGGCAACAAGCATAGTTTATGGAACACATTATGGTTGAGAAATTAACAAATAACAGTACAATTCTATATTTAAATCCTGAGAAATATGAATTAATTACATTAACTTAAATTTTAAGATTATGACTAGAGTTACAGTACTTGCATGCAATTGTGCATAATTTATTATTATTATAATAGCAAGTACGTGTAATGTGTAACAAGGACATCTTGAAATAACATGTTAACAGCATTTCTCAAAAGCCTGTTTTATCATATTTATAGACGACACAAGGCATGTAGTGACTCATGAACAATAGATTTTCAGCAAGTTTTGCTTACTTTGATAATTGAGAGGCCATGCAAAGTGGCCCGCATGCATTAACATCTTTTCAATAGATCACAAAATATCAAGTTTATTAATAAAACAATCAATGTCCCATTTAGAAGGGAAATTCTGGGACTTAAAAATAACAGCAAAAAAGCATTATTTCTTTGCAGATGCCACTTGTTTTGTATTATATTGTCTAATGCAATAACACTGACGCACTTTTAAGTGTGACTCAAGTGTCCAGATGGGTTTTGAGGGCGCTGCTTCATTCGCACATTTAAAGAGAGTCACGTTAGACCTAATTAAGACTTAATGGCTATTTAATCATTTAATCTTTTCTTCACGTCACCCAGTCATTTTCTCACCCTAATTATCAGCGCCTCCCCATATCCCCCCACTTATTCAGCGATGTCAGGGCAGGGGGGTTCACAGGTCATTCAAACCTCATTCAGACACAGAACACCCCCGTCACAATGCCCACAATAGCCAGTCCTCATTTAAACGCAGCTTTCCACATATAAACCTCAGGGACCGCGTCCAGCGCGCTATGATTTATAGCTCTAGCGCTAAGCGGATCTATTCGACACCACCGTGGAGATTTCAACCTGGCCCTGTGGAGCCCCTTCAACGCCAGCCATCTTCTGGACCCATACCAGAGCGCTGGCTCGGCTCTCCCGACGCAAACCGAAACCCGAGAGCCTCTCGTAGCTCGGAGCTACTTCAGCGCAATAACTGCAAGATTTCTGGCCCACTGGAAGAGATGGGAGCGAGAAGACCTTTCAGCTTTCGCCTGAATATGGACAAACTTCATTATTTTCTCCGGCCCTCTGTCCAATCCACCCTTTTCATGTCCCTTTATATTCCGTCTGAATGCGGTTACCTGGGCAACGGCGAAGCAGGAAAGAACCACCAACTCGAGAGAAAAAAAAAAAAAAAAGTTTGAAGGGGGAAGGCAGAAGGGGGGTTGAGGGCTAGAAGAGCGAGATGTTTGGCAGCTTTTTTTGGGGGGGGGGGGAGTAACACAAAAAGGTGGTACGCAGAATTAGGATGTGAAGGGCCGTGGGGGGAGAGCTGGAGGCAGGGAGTGAGAAAAAGTGGCGTCCCAAAAAAGTAAATGATTCTGGCGAGTCCATATCAGCCACGCCTGATTTCCATGTAAATGCGTGAACGGAGGACGGGGCGGCTTTTGTGTGGGGATGTCCCTTGTCTGCCTTATCCTGCCTCTCTTTGATAAGGTTGGGCGGACATTAGGCAAGCGGTACAATGCCTGACGCTGCCCCTTACACCCACATCCCCTCCATAATGGATGTCCCCTGTGGAGGGACAAATGTCTGCTTAATAGAGTCCCTGAAGCACAACTGTGCTGCTCCACTAACACCGGAGTGTCCTCACTGTAAACTACAGCAAGACAGGAAAACAGCGTAAGAAAAGAAGTTAAACTTGCTAGTGCTGTCAAACGATTAATCGCAATTAATCGCATCCAAAATACTAAAAAACTACTGTTTGTGCTGTGTATTTATTACGTATATATAAATACAAATGCATACATCTACATATTTCTAAAAACATATGTTTTTATATATATTAAATAGGTTATCTGTGATAAAACATTATATGAAAATAAATATAGACGTGTGAAAAAATACATTACAAAATATTTTATTTTGGTTGCAGTTAATCGCGATTAATCGTTTCACAGGGCTACTTACTATAATTACTACTATTAAATACTATTGCCACCTTTTTAATAAAATCTTTTTTGTATAGAATAAATAATGTAAATATTAATATTTCTATATACCATTCAAATTTTGTACATATTCTATGTAAAAAATATTCTATTCAAATTCTTTGCGACCAGAATGTTTTTTAAAGTCGTTTCAAGACTCAATTGATTTGGTCAAAAAACAGTCATATCTGTGACATTGTGAAATATTATTACAGTTTTTATCTGCTTTTATTTATATATATATATAATATATATATTCGATTTCTTTCTAGTTTCTTTCTAGTATTTTAAGTAGGACAAAAAAACAAGAGGTCTGAGTACACATATTTATTTTTGTATTTATTTTAAAACAATATGTATTGCATGCTATACAAATCATGTTGAAATGAATGAAAACACGGGTGTAAACATGCAGTACTAGCTGCATAATATTTCATAGAATTCTGGGACTTTTAATTTATTTACTTGTGTTTATTTATATTTTTAGACACTTAATAATTTTACTTTTGATGTATATGTTAGATTTTAATTTGTATGTTAAATTGAACAAATGTAATGAGGAAAACATTTGACACGACACAAGCCAGACTCAGAATCATGTCTCCCAGATGCAGTGTAACTGCCACAGGTGCGATAAGACATTTTTGTTTAACAATAATTATTACTCAAACAAAACTGGGACCAGATAAATGCAGGCCATATTAGAACAGGCATGTCACAATAGCCACCACAACTATGCTAACCAGGGAAATCAAATTGCTCTCAATGAAAGATCTAAGCGCTGATAGAAGCCAGAAAGTGTTCAACAGCATTTGGCAGAGTTTGGCTCCATGGGACGGCTGCACGTCACAGGCGTTACTCCCACAGCACAGACAGTGATCGGGCAGCCTGGGTAATTGAGTATGAATGGAAGTACAAGGGTGTGTTCTCCCTCACGGCACAGCGCTGCGAGAGTGTGACGGGAAAGCAAACGCATTCAAATGAAGCATGTAATCAGATTAGACCCAGCAGGCACAAGACGTCAAAATGACATCAAGTTGACGTTGGACCCCAACGTTGGTCCGACGTTGGATTTTGGTTGGAAATGAAAATCGGGTTGACGTCAGAACGCAACGTCATATTGACGTCAGATCCCAACGTCGGTCTGACATTGATTTTTGGTTGGAAATGAAAATCAGGTTGACGTCTGAATGCAACGTCAGGTTAATGTCTGAACGCAACGTCATTTTGACGTCGGATCTTGACGTCGTCTTGACCTTGAATTTTGGTTGGAAATGAAAATCAGGTTGACGTCAGAACGCAACGTCAGATTGACGTCGGATCCCAACGTCATTCAGACATAGATTTTTAGTTGGAAATGAAAATCGGGTTGACGTCTGAACGCAACGTCAGTTGGACGTCGGATCCCAACATCGGTCTGACATTGAATTTTGGTTGGAAATGAAAATCGGGTTGACGTCTGAACGCAACGTCATTTGGACGTCGGATCCTAACGTCAGTCTGACATTGAATTTTGGTTGGAAATGAAAATCGGGTTGACGTCTGAACGCAACGTCAGTGGGACGTCGCATCCCAACGTCGGTCTGACATTGAATTTTGGTTGGAAATGAAAATCGGGTTGACGTCTGAACGCAACGTCAGTGGGACGTCGCATCCCA
>JAUCMT010036947.1:0-17377 GCA_032357475.1 Enteromius thamalakanensis | reverse complement strand
TAAATGACTTGTAAATGACTTAATAAAACATACATAAATTGCTAGCATATCATTTATTAATTGCTTATGAATATTTAATAAATAATTAGTTGATCATTAACTAATCACTTATGAATGCCTTGCAACTGAACGTTATTATAAAGTGTTACCCTGATGTCTTTTGGAAACTTCTTGTTCAGGGCATACAGCAAGCCGAAAAGATATGCAAGCGCAGTCGGTGGTGTCTGGGATGTCTTTCAGGACAATGGTTTCCTCCAACACAAGGGCAATACTAATGACGTCGTCATCATCATCAAGCACTTTGAGGACCCCCATCTTGATGCCTTTCATCTGTTTGTCATCTGCATCAGTTGCCTGACAAAACAAAAACACCACTAAAATAATGTCCTGTAGAAAAATAGTCAATAAACAGTGTTGTCTATTTGTGTATGGCCTCTTTGCTATACAACACTACTAAAAGCTGAAGGTCTTCCATGGCTGCACTCACCAGGCATCTAGAGAAAAGCTTCTCAGTATTCTCCCGCAGAAATATGGGAAGACCTTCCACAGCTGCCTGTCTGCGATGACTTGTGATGTCAGATGTCTGTTTTGGAAGAATATAAAGACAAATACTTCTGTTTAGCTCTGTGAAATCTACTTGTGCATGTGCACTTGTGCTTGTTCCATTTGTATTCCCATCTCTACAACATACTGATAAGTGTGATTTCATTGTTATATTTTGACTGCAAAATCAAAGCCATGATACAAATGAACCAACATACACCATTATAAAAAAACAAAACAAATGTAAACAAATGCACCAAGTTAAAAAAAAAGATGCCTTACCTGTTCTTCAAGAAATAGACCATGGGCTCCATCTCTACAATCCATCGCTACAAGCAGCAACAGAATCGAACTCATGTTTTTCAGGGTAGGCTTCCACAGAAAAAATTTCTTGTGCCAACTTGTCCAGAATCTCTTTTTTTACATCTCTGGTTACATGTTAACCCTTCCCTGATATTTCAAATGTGTCATTCCCCTTGCGGAGTATCAGTTCAACATCATATGAGAATTTAGGTACTGGGAGCAGAGTGTGAAACGTTCCTCCTATATGTCCACACAACTGAAGATAAGCTGTGGATTGAGTCTGGAGATCCAATGCTGACTGTGTCAAGTGAAGAGATGGAGGATGACCGAGTTGGTGCTGGTGATGGCATGTCCTCATTGCTCCACAGAATATGCAAGACAGCCTTTTCTGAAGGTAACTCTGCTATGTCAATCAGGTTGCAAACTGCCTGGCTAAAGTCTGTACATACTGTATACAGAATTCACCCACAAGTTCAAGTTTTTGACGCAGTTCATTGTACAGTTTCTCTAAAGTTTCAGGAGATTTGGTCAGCCGAATCTTACGGGCGAGTTTGGGATTTATGTGGACTAGAAGCAACAAAGCCTTTGAGGACAAAGGAAGAACAGATATTTGCATGACACTTTGAACAGACGTCATATACAGTCATGGCCAAAAGTATTGGCGCACCTCAAGAATTGTTGTTTTTTAAGTAAAATTCACATACGTACACATTTAAGGTTTTTTGATAAAATAACCAAACCAGGATATTTTTAATTGCTCAAAACAACTGAAACAACAATTGGTTTCCCAACTGTAACAGAATATATCACCAAAATACTGCGGGAAGTGAATACTGCATGGTCGACACAACAAGTGTCTTTTGCTGTGATAAAAGCACAATTTTCATTGTTAAAATCCAGTGCTAAGGTTGTGTGCAGTCAGAAGTCAGCTGTGGTAGCACTCCTGAGAAATAACAGCCCATTTCTAATGGACAAAAATCTCCAGTTTACTCACTATTCATCTCTGTTGGTTTTCTTCGAGTAGAATCGAGTTTATTATCTTTTAGAAATAGGCTTATACTTCTCAGGAATGCTACCACGGCTGACGTCTGACTATCCATAATTATCTTATCATAATTAGCTGTGGATTTTAACAATGAAAAGTGCGCTTGTATCACTGCAAAAGACAGTTATTCTGAGTGCCAATACTTTTGACCATGCAGTATTCACTTCCTGCAGTATTTTGGTGATATTTTCTGTTGAATTTGAGGAAACAAAATTTGTTGTTTCAGTTCTGTTGAGCTATCGAAAATATCCTGGTTTGGTTACTACATAAAAACATGTAATATGGTTACATGTTTGCTTGAAAACCAACACATCCGGAGGGGTGCCAATACTTTTGGCCATGATTGTACCTTGAAAACTTAAAATCAAGTCATTAACACATGACAAAATTATGAAAACATGCAAACAGAAAGGTGCTAACCATTTCAATTTACTGCAGTAGCCAAGCCTTTGGGGTCACTATCAAAGTTCTAGCAACTTGGTATGCAGCCAATGGGTGGTAGTCATTCAAACTCTCTGGATCCAGGATCTCTAAATCTGAGTGACAGTTATAAATGACTTGGTAAGACCGATAATGTTCGATGTACCAAGATGATAACCTTGTGGTGACAAAATACACTTTCCACCAATATGTGTAGTATTCTAAAGAATTCTGCCATTCCACTGCATTCACCGGCAGACACAATCATGTCCCTCACGTACTGGGTCCCATACAAATGTACTTCTTTAGCAAGAGACACGTTATCTTCATTTGGATACTTCTATTCTAGTACTGTCCTGAGCTTTTAATATAAAGATGATATTTTCACTCTATCTACACTACCAACATGCAATTTTAGCTTGAACAATTGCTGTGTGTCAAGAAGATATGCCATGAGCTGTTGATGCTTAGTGGAAAGGGTGAGTAGTACATTCTTAAAACAGTGAGCATCATTAATTGCCTGTTTGAAAAAACTATGCTTAGACTCAAATCTCAATGTCCACAGATCCACTAATGGCCCAAAGCACTGTGTGAGATGCACATAGTGATCAATGAAGTGATGCTTTGGTTTCAACTTAATTTCAGGAAAGGTGTCAGGGAGTAACTGTCAATGGTCAGACAATTTATTCCCTAAGTAACAATGTTCCCTCTGATAACTTAGTAGACACCGTAATCTCCACAATCTCTTTAAGGTCCATTAAAATTTCCCATGACGGCTTGTGTTCAGGTATATAGTTCCCGATCAAGAGAGCTAGCAAACGTTAAAGGGCCCAGTTTTCATGTCCGTTACCATTTACCTTTCCATATGCAAGGCTTGTCTTTGTAATTGCCTGTGGCTTGTTGGCCAAATCAGAGAATTCGTATGGAAACCGTTTTATGCAGTTATTCTGTCCTTTGAATGTAATGAAACCTTTTCTAATCAATTCTTTCAAACACAAACTTAACTTCACTGGAACAACACCTTCAAATAGATAATGCAAAAGATCAGGGGGAAATCCTGTAACTGGGTGGAAGAAAGACAATTTACTTAAAGCACAGGATGATTTAACCCCATTCACACATGGGTTAGGCTTATCACTCAACTTGAGTTGTTCCCCAAAAGAATCGTGTTGATTCTTTTAAGCTTGACTGGCGCTGGCAAAAATAAGAGGAGAAAAAACACAAAAACATAAAATTCTCGGATCAGCAGCATCTGTCCAAATTTCATCAGAAACAATCTGAAAATAGGGTTTTGAGTGTTTCAGTGCTTATAATTAAAAAGTGACAAGGTAACACCTGAGTAATTAATGAGGGTTTAACATGTTTTTCACTTTAAAATAATGGTCCAGATCCCTAGTAGTTTTTACGGACCGACAAGGTAAGACTTGAGTAATTAATTAGGGGTTAACATGGATTTTGCATGTAATTTACAATAAGCTGTAATGTAGAGTCATACATTTCTGTGAGGCACTAGTGATATTCTAACAGACATTGCAATGTGGAAGAAGTTGTTTTTTTAACTTAATACAAATGCAGTCAATGTATTCATAAGGTAAGCAAAAGAACATAATTATTTACTGTCACACTAAAGAGAAGCCCTCCCCAGGATAGAATCACTGAAGGTATAGTAACTGGAGACTGAATGCATATAATCATAATGCTCCTCTTAAAAATTCATAAATTAGTTTCAACAAAGAACCTAATTGTTCATTTTTATAAACATTACGGTTGTGATTAGTAATTACTTGGTTGTTCTTTATTAATTGGTCATAGTTCCCAAGTAGTTCTGAATTAAATTTTTTTTTTCTTTAGTAATAATCAAAAACCTAATAAGGAACTAGCTTTGTCCTTAATTGGCTATCACATACTGCTTAGTTAATCTTGCTTCTATATTACTTAATTGTATTAAATTAAGTGTTAGTGTAGAACTACCTATTTGTTACGAATAGTTACTTAGTTAACCCGACACAAAAAGCGGTATTGTTTAAATTCTTTTGCAGTGGGCTGCAGAAACATGTCTGTTTGGCTGTGTGGGCCGTGAGTTAAAAACGGTTGGTAACCACTGGTTTAAACAATAAAAAGGTTTTATTAAACTTAAACTTGCAACTATGTTAAAAAATAAACCTTAAATTGAAATGGCCTGCTCTGAAATTGTGTTATTTCATTTGGTTGTAAAGGGAATTTAGATTCAAGGTTTTGAGCTCATGATCATTTAAATAGGCATACATATCAATAAAGTCTTTTCACATAGTGTTTACTATGCAAGAGTTGTGACAAAAATAATAATGGTATATTAAAGCCGGGGCGTCATAGTTGGGTGAAAAGTGGGACTAAATTACCAGGGCCCCAAGTGGTGGGAGGGCACAAGAGGAGTGAAATTTTATTTTCCTTTAAATATAATTTTAAGATCGCAATAAATGTTCTTAACTAATGTAATTTGGGGTAAATGCATCAGTTGATTGATGTATTAAATGGAGTTGTAGGTAGTTAACCTCAAGCTTACGGTGGCCCATGGCCACTGCTTGTGCATAGGGACCAGAATTTGGTGCTACGCCCCTGATTATGGCCATAATAAATCCTAGTACTTTTGATACTTGAGTACATTTTAAGGCAAGTACTTTTGTACTTTTACTCAAGTGAAATTGTGAAGGGAGCACTTTACTTTTACTGAAGTAATATTTTACCTAGTGTATCTCTACTTTTACTCAAGTACTTGGTTTGTGTACTTTGTCCACCACTGAAGAACTGTATGGTGTACTTGATCCTTTACTTTAAGTTTACTCACTGACTTAGTATAGCTACTCACTGACTCCCACTCACTAAAACAAAATAACTATATAGTATAGTGATAGGTCATCTATTAAAAGCAACCTATTTTATACTTTTCTTCCTGTAAAACCAAATGATTCTGATTTCCTGTTGCATCACTGTATTAATTGGAAGAAAATTATAAAAGTGTCCTACCAAAGGGAACGCTAATCACTATAATGGTAAGTAAATTTTTTTTTACAATTTTGGAAACTCTTATGTGGCATATGTGATGTTAAGTTATATTGAAAATGCAACATTGCAGATGATTTTGTTAAACGTGTGAATTCAGCTAGTGAAATATAACAGACATGGGGTAATTTTTCTTCTTCTTCTGTTGTTATGTTGTGCATTAGCAACAAATTAGCGCACTGCTGCCTCTCACTGCTTTATTAGTGTCGTTGCTTTCTTTGTGGCTACTTGAATATTTTAAGTAAGTGTCACTCAAAGCAAGTAAGAAAATTGTTTTATTTGCCTTGAAAGTTGCTCTAACTTGGTAAAACCTAGCAAATATAACAACTAAGTCCAGCTTACTAACTACATCTTAGTAAGGTGAACTATTCGGTTTTACAGTGTACACGCAGAGTTGTTTTGGCATCTTGAAACGAGATTCCTATTCGTCGATCATTGATGTGATGTCTCCGTTCTCCTTCTTTAGGGAACGAGGGTTACAATACGTAACCGAGATGCTTTGCTTTGTTACACAGAACAAATATATGCTGTATTTTGCATGAATATGCTCATGCGTCATGTTTACTTATCTGCAATCGCATTGTCGTTCCCTTCAGCTACGATAAAGACACATTTATTTCCACAGCCTATAAGCCTGGAGCATCTAAACCTCCTCCTCTCTCTGTTTCAAGCGTCAACATTTGTCCGAAAAGTAAGATTTTTGTTTCCCTTGCTTACTGTTTTAGTGTTCTATATAACCGTCTAATCTTGACATAATTATTATATATTTGTTAGTTTTTCAGCAAATAATTCCTACAAATAGATTTACAACGAAGCTTGCGCCAATGACCCAGAGATAAAAGCGACATAAGTTTTCCAAAGCTATGAAAAGAAAAGTTAGAAAGCAAATAAAAATAACAACGTATATACAATATATCAACTTAATTTGAAGTATATTGGGGTCTTGGGGTGTATTGGGGTGGCACACTCCAGGTGCTCGCTCTGCACGTGAGGTTTGTTGTTCCGCTAATGCTAGCATTTTAATCTTAAAGGTTGTCTGCCTTTGTAAAGCCTCCCGCTAGCCTCTGGTACAGAAGCATAAAGAATCCGTCTTCATGAGTCTCACCTGCTGCTCTGCAGGAGGAAAATACTAGTTAGCACTGCTTTACCAGGAAAACAAGCAACTATAATTAAAATAATTCATACAAGGTTCTATTTGATAATGTTCAGTGCTTTGCTACAATCTGTATTGTTAAAAGCACTATATAAATGAAAGTGACTTGACTTGACAAGGTGGTGAAGAAAAGTGTAACGTTATTACTATGAACCTGACTCTCATCTTCACATCAAGTCTCAAGCAGGTCTGCCTCAGAGCTGTTGAGAATGGCTCTGATTTGCCTCTTTGCACTAGAATTTAAAAACATTCACTATTTTAATGTTTCAATATGTGTTGACACCAAATTACTTATTTGAATTTATTGATACAAAATGGCAGTTGTTAGAAAAAATGCATTGATGATGTCAGGAACAAATGAATCTTGAAATTTTTGAATGGTTTAATGAGCCGATCTGTCTGACAAGAACTGGAAATTATTCTGACTTTAAAACACTACCAGTGCAAAGGTAATCCAAAAGCAGATAAACACAGGGACACTCAAAATTGCCAACCAGTGCAAGACAAGACTTGAGGACAGAAAGAGAAAGTGTCTGAGAGCAGCTTAAACAGTCCACAGATGGAAATCAAGTGTGAGAGTAATCAGTGGGCACTACATGAGTGGGAATTGTAGTCCAAAGGGTTTTCATATTTCGGAGAGGTTTCCCTCTGGTGGTGAGCGTGGGAAACAATGGTCTAACAGTGAGCAAAAACAGTTATTTTATACTTCCATTAACACACAATTTTATTTAAAATCACAGGAGCAGATATAATTTACATCCAATCCAGCAGTAAAACAAACTCAAAATAAAGAAAAATAACAGATTAAAGAGGCCTACAAAAAACACAGACTGTCCCCAAATAAAAACTAACCTCTAGAGATACCCTTTTCCAAACAAAAATTAAAGCTAAATAATTAAATGGCTCTTCAACAACTAAACTCCAAATAACAATAATATTCACAACAAAACATATATCTTATCATTAACTAACAAAATACAACCAGATACCTTAATCAAAACAAGAAAACTTCAAATAGATTAACAAACATAACAACTAAATGAAATAAAATAAAGTATCCCCTCAGAGTTAAGACAATGATGGTAGCTCTTTCCATTTAAAGTGAGAGGCAACCACTGCATTTTAATCATAAACCACATAAACGATGTTGCATTACATTTTAGAAGATGCTTTTATCCAAAGCGACTTACAAATGAGGACAATAGAAGCCATCAAAACCAACAAAAGAGCAATGATACTAAGTACGATTTATTCTATTTACATTCGAAAGTAACAGGATTTTCTGCTATTTATACTTCTTTTTGTATTTTAATAGATAATGAAACAGTTTGCAGTAATAATTTAATTTAATAATTTTAAATCAAATTATTAAATAGATGATAAATAGACAAAAGCCCTCCCTGTACCTACCCTATCTCTACCCGATACTTCATTTTCAACTGAGTATTTCCTTCATTTTTATTAAAATATTAATGTGAGGCAAAATCAATTTAGGAAAGGGGGAAAAATAGCCAAAAGGCAGATTCGAACCCGGGTAGATCATGTCAAAAGGTATATGACACATTTTTAACTATATGTGACACTGGAGCTGTTGATAGACAACTGTCTTTTGTACTGTTGACTAAACCAATCACAAGTTGGTGGGCGGGGTTAGTGTAAATAGCCTCTGCCAACAAGGTAGGCTGCCAACCAAGAGGGAACAGTTCATGTAAAGTCATTTTGGGTCTCTTTGGGATGGAATACATGTATCATGAGCAGTTTTTTAAATAATTTTTTCAGATTGTGTAATTTACAGATTGTATATTTTTTTTTAATTTGCATCAAAAACGGAATGGACTCAATAATCTACTGACATTTATGCATTTTCTTTAGAAGTTATTTTTTTACAAAAATTTTTACATAAATATTCAATTAACTGTAAACATCTTTTTAATATAGTTACAAATACATATATTTAATTAATCATAATTTAGATGAATGATACACTGTACACTTGTGGACAAAATACGTACCTGTGTGATAAATCCCAGCAAATCCCAATTAGTTGTTGTCCTCATGCTTATCAATCAGACACAGACATGCGGATGAATCAAAGATATGACCCATGAAGCCAAACCCAGCACAGAGAGTCTCAGAGAATGAGGTGTAGAATGTGTGTAAGTGTATGAGTGTGTGTGTGTCAGAGATAGCATAGAAAGACAGAGTCCCAGCAGACACGTCCACATAAACTCCGATTCTCTTAAAGGAGCCTGAAGGGACAGGTATATCGGTCCAAATGTTGTTCCAACGTATAGTGAAGCTCTCCTCATAGCAGATTAGACACCAGCTGTTTTCATCGGCTCCAAACACACAATCAGTCTCTCCTTTCCTGCTGATCCCTTCATACAATACACATATTGCAGCAATTCCAGTCCATTCAACCTCCAAGTAACAGCGTTCAGGCAGACTCTCTCTACACAACACCTGAGGATTATCTATGAATCTCTGAGGATGTTTAGGATAGAACTGATTCTCATCCACATGTATCACCTTCCTGTCCTCCTCGGACAGAATGAGATTAGTGTGCGCTGTGTTTAGATCCAGTGTGAGATCACAGGCATCTGAACACAAGAGAAACACATGGATAATGCAACAACAATCACTTTATATGATATAGCATGGATCTCAACTCCAGATCCAATCCTTCTAACACGGTCTTTTAACAAGTTGGTTATCTCAATCAGGTTTGTTAAAAAAGAAAGATACTATAGGTGTCCCCCAGTCAAATTTCTGTCTGTATATACATACATTTTTGCAGTCCTGCTGTAATCCTGGACTGTGCTCCATGATCCACACTATTAGAAGACAAAAATATATCACTTTCTGTATGTATATATATATATATATATATATATATATATACACACAATACAATCAATAAACACACACACAGAGCAGTGTGACATACTTGAGTTTGTCCAGTGTGCTGTTTGGACTAATAAGTTTTTCAGAGAGCAGCTTGACTCCTGAATCTCCTGGGTTATTGTAGCTCAGATCCAGCTCTCTCAGGTGTGAGGGGTTTGAACTTAGAGCAGAAGACAAATAACCACAGCCTTCTTCTGTCACCATACAACCAGACAACCTACAAAGGCATTCATTTGTTATTCAGACATAAATCAGAGTCACCTGGTTTTGTTAAAGCAGGATCAGTTTTGTTGTATTTTTTTTTAAATCTAAACAACTCTGGATGTCCATGTTATATCATCCAAGTGAACACACACAGCAGTGAGTTGCCCGGGGAGCAGTTGGTTTAGTACTTACTCATGAGGGTGGAAGAAAGTGCTGTTCACTCACCTACAACCGTTACTGAGACTCGAACTCATAACCTTCGTGTTACAAGTCTGACTCTCTAACCATAAAGCCACACCTGCCCCCATTTCCTGTGCACTTTGTTATTTAAAAAAAACATTTACCTCAGTATCTGCAGCTGACAGTGTGGATCCTTCAGTCCATCAGAAAGCAGCTTCACTCCTGAATCCTTCAGGTCATTGTTACTCAGGTCCAGCTCTCTCAGGACAGAGTTAGAGGATTGTAGAGCTGAAGACAAACTCTCACAGGACTGAGCAGTGAGATTACACCAGCAAAGTCTGTGTAGAGAACACAACAAACAGTGAGATTAACATGATATTAAAACCTTTGGATGTGTTAGTAATGAAGTAATGTATGTCTCAGTAATTCAGCTCTTCATAAAACACCTGTCATGGTGAGGAAGAGACAGAATAGTGGATCCAACTGTAATTGTACAGACAAGATAGACATTACATATCGCATCACTGTCTGCATTCTTCAAGAGCTGTTCCAGTGTGTTTCAGCTTGCAGCCCACTGCTATTTAACCATGAGGAGAAGAGCAAACATCTAGTCATGTTACACTCTTTTACTTTACTTTCTTTTCTTTCTGCTAAGAGTATTACTATGAACTTAAGATTTAATTTTCACTCTCTCAAACTCATTCTTTCCTCACTTCCTTAAAACTTGTGTGTATGTATAAGTGTGTTTATGTTACATTAGTTTGTATGTCATTGTATGTTTACACGAGAAGCAAACGGACAAAAGGTAGACCTAATCCTCCCAGAAAATATGCAGATAAATAAACTTTAAAATGTTTAATCATTATTTGGATTGGAATCGCCAGCTGAGGGCTAAATAAACCAAAGTTCTATTTTTTTGGATGTAGCTCAAAACAGCCCGTCAGCATTTACAATTTCTCCCAGCACGAGACACATATGACCTCATTAAGCTGAGGAGAAGTACCAAATTGTCACTGTTTTAATGACATACAGAACGTAATGCCGCAAAAAAATCCGGTCTGCCTGTTTACACGAGAGTCGCATTGACACAAATCTGATTCATATCTGATTTATTTCCACATATGAACGAGGCCTGAAACCAAATCTCAAAATATCCGAATGCATGCGTTTTTTTTCCTGTTTACACTGCCATGCAACAGATCTGATCAAATTTGTACAATTCTAACCTCAGTAATTTCAGATGACAGTTAGTATTCTTCAGTCCATCAGAAAGCAGCTTCACTCCTGAATCCTTCAGGTCATTGTTACTCAGGTCCAGCTCTCTCAGGACAGAGGAGGATTGTATAGCTGAAGACAAACTCTCACAGGACTGAGCAGTGAGATTACAGAACTGTAGCCTGCGTGGAGAACAATACAGTTTTTTTATGTTGTTATCTGGTATAATCTGAAACATAATTACATCATGTTGTTTAGTTAAAAAAATCAAACATCAAATTTGGCTGAGAAATTACTCGCAAAATATTATATAAAGTCTTTGTGTAAAACAAGTAATATTTTGCTTTATTAAATTTATTAAATTTTTTTAATGAGTAACCAATGACACCATTTTTAGACAGATAAAGAAGATACAGACTTGTTGAACCTAGTAAAATGAAAAGTTCGGTTTGAGGTTTTTTTTGGCAGTTTGAATTAGGGCTGGGCGATAACACGATAACGATATGTATCGCGATAGGCATGTGATCGATATCAATAAAAAACGTGTTCGATAAAACGTTCAATATTTATTATTGTTCATCGGAAGAAAACAGTAGTGATGAGTGGTTTTGAATGAATCTTTAATCTTGAATCTATCTTTAGTCATCTCAGGGAGTGATTCGTTCAGTCGTGCATGCGGATTGCGAAAAGTTCTTTCTAGATCTAGTTCACCTGTTTCGAGTCTTTGTGTTTGATTCGTTCATTCATAACAGGACGTGACAGCCCCATAAGCCTATCAAATGCATTTAGAGCCGGAAAAATAATTGATTAGGTCATCTATCAAGTTCTTCAAGTTTGAGTTGTTCATTCATCATGTGATAGTTACATAAGCCAAAAGAACGAAAGACTCGTTAGATGACCTAATCTATTCTCTTTAGGGCTCTGACTGCATTTAATACGGATATGGGGCTGTCACGTCACATTATGAACGGACGACCCAAATAGACTTTTCAGATAAGAGGTGAGGTGAGCTAATCATAGACCCAGGTAAACAATTAATTAATCTTTTTTTATTTCTTAGTTCAAATGTAATATATTGTTCTCCTGGTCCTTATTTTAAATGGGTCATAAAAATATAAATAATTATCGATATCGATCAATAGGAAACACTGATATCCTGATACAGTTTTCAGCCAAATCGCCCAGCCCGGATCACCAAAGTAAACTTTTTGTGGAGTTTGTTTGGACTCCCAAACAGTTTTGAGCCACCATTGGTGCACATTGGTTACGTAATCACTGGGTGTGTTCTAAAACGTTCAGCCATCAAGAAAATGGGCTTTAATGCAAATAAATAGTAGTGTTACATGCCAGAATTAATCTATAGGTAGCTCTGTGGACTAGGGGAGACTGAGGCAACTTATTTCTCCAAACAGGAATGAGCTAGAGCGATTCTACTCGTACTGCACAAGCCCAGTTAGCCCCTTCTTCAATCTGAAAGAAATTAGCCATATTTGACCATTCCTTCAAGAAAAAACAACAATTTTTTTGGTAAAAAAGTGATGTTCAATATATTTATCATACTACTCATACTGTCTAAACAGTTTTTATGAAGCATAATTTAAATCAGTCAATTTAGCCACAAAATTATGCTTTGCAACAAAACTGTTGCAAGTACAGTTATTAATTTCCATTGATTATGTTAATGTTGGCTATAGCTAATATATTAATACATTAGCTAATATACAGTATACATTTTCCATTTGCTATAACTGTGTTGCGTGAAAAAGCATATTAATTTGAGGCAGTAAATTATCCTCCTTTAGATTAGATTATATTAGATTAATAAAGTGTCTAATTACAGACATTTAGCATGTTAGGGCATGTAAAATGTTTAATAGTAATATTGTAGCCAACAGTCTTTTGATGTCAATTTCAACAGTTTCCTGTTTCAGAGCATCATATTCCACTTGTCAGGATGAGGCACCTACCTCCCCCATTACACAGGACTCTGCTCTTCAGGATGAGCTACCACCCTGTGTCCTCAGCCAGTCATATGTCTCCACAAACATCTAATACTGAGGATAAAGACATCTTTGCCTCTACTTCTACCCTGCATAAGCCTTCAGGTGGGTTTTTACATCTCTTGCACAGCTGGCCCTCACCTCTGACTGACAGGATTTAGACTGAGCTGGTTCGCAGAGGACCAAGTAGGTTGCCACCCAGGGAATGAGAGTAATGGACGAAGCTGCAATCACCAATATTTTAAGAAGACATTAGTCAGTGGTGAAAAGATGACAAGAAGTTGGTTGATATATTCCAGGAAGAACAACAGGCTCTTTTGCTTCTGCTGCAAATTCTTTTCCAAGAGCAACATTCATTTAACAATTTCAGGACTGGCAAATTGGAAACATGCTAGTACTCGCCTCACATCACATAAAAACAAAACATCTCAATTGCAACTGGAATTGAGGTTAAGAAGTGGAGAAACTATTGATAAGCAGGAGACGACTCTACTTGAGGCTGAGAGGGTGAGATGGAGAGGAGTGCTGACACGTCTCACTGCTATTGTACAGTCACTGGCGGTTCAAAATTTGGCTCTAAGGGGACACACAGAAACACTGTTCACACCATCAATTGGAAATTTTCTCAAAGAGGTTGAGTTTGATCCCATTATGAAAGATCACCTTAAGCGTGTTGAAAGAGGAACAGCAAGTCACAACAGTTACCTAGGGCATCATGTGAAGAATAAGCTGATTGATTTGTTGAACAGCAAAATCATATCTGACATAGTGGATGACATCAAGCAGGCAAAGTTTTTTTCAGGAATTCTGGACTGCACTCCAGATATAAGCCACATAGAACAGTTGTCAGTGGTCATTAGAGTGGTGTCACTGCTGGAGAAGCCCCATATCAAGGAACATTTTATGGGGTTTTTGAAGGCAGAGGAGTCTACAGGGCAGCACTGGCATCCATGATCCTGAAAAGACTTGAGGAGTTGGGAATTCCTTTTGATGACTGCAGAGGACAACGGGGCAAACATGAAGGGCAAAAAAAAGGGAGTTCCAGCCAGGCTCTTAAAAAAGAATCCCAGAGCTCATTTTGTGCCATGTGAGGCACATAAATTCAATTTAGTTGTGTGTGTGATGCTGCTAAGGGAACTGCAATTATTTTCAGCCTTCTCCCAAAGATGGTCCATTCTGAAGAACCATATTAGCATCACTAGATGTGGGCAGAAACAAGATGGGAGAGCAAGGTCAGGAGCGTTGAGCCCATGAGGTACCACAGAGCTGCCGTGAGAGAGGCTTTAATTGAGGTGAGAGACAACACCAAAGACCCCGCTATATAGGCCTAGCCTTTTTCTGAGGAGGTGGGGTTGTACCGCTTCAGCATATGCATGGCGACCTAGCTGTCGACCCAGCCGACCTAACCTTTTGAAGAAGACTGAGCAAAGTCTCCAGAGCTACAGGGCAAGTGGCTCTGTGACTGCACAGATGGCTGCCAAAGACATTTGTGAAGAAATTAATGTGGAGGCTGTTTTGAAACAAAAAAGGCTGAGGTCCACAAAGCACCATTTCCCATATGAATCACATGATGAGCCTTTCAGTGATGGAGATTGGATTCTTTAATGTTGCTCTTGATGCAGCCCTGTCAGCCACCACGGAAAGATTTACCATATTGGAAAATTTGGAAAACAGATTTGGGGTTTTGACAAATTTCAGTCTAGCAGATGAGGAGCTGGCAGAGCAGTGCAATGCACTAGGTACCACACTGCACTTTGAAGGGCATTATGATTTGGACAGTAGAGAGCTTTCACAGGAAATCAAGAACTAACCTCACCTCCCCTCAAAAACCATGAGCCTCCTTGAGCTTATCACTGAGCTTCAAATTGTTTATCTCAGACAAATAATGTCCTATCCTAACAATCCAGACATTAATGGAAAACTTATTCAGCTTTCAGATTATGTATAAATCTCAGTTATGAAAATAAAATACACTGATGCTTTTAGTCCAGGGTCACAAATGTAAATGTAAAAAAAATGCCTCAATGTCTACTTCTGGGGGTTAAAGTGATTTCAATCATCACAGTAGTTCTCATGTTATTAATACACTGAGCCTGTCTTAACTCCTGTCTTAAATAAGGCAAGAACCTGAAGCAATATTATTAGGGATGCACGATAATCATTGGCCAATATGTAATGTGCCTTACATATCGGCCAATAACTGTCGTGCATTCCTAAATATGATCCTTGGAGCAGAATGTATTGATTATTTAACTAATGAAGTAAAAATAAAGGTACTATAATAATAAAATGTGACATATGTACAGGGAACACGTTTTTAAATTGTTTGTATAACATTAATCAGTTGATTGAAACTGTTCAAAAGAATCACTGCATTAAAATTAATCAGATATGAGACATATTTGTGTGTTATTTCAGTACTTGGGAGTTGCCAGAAGCAACAAAACAGTATACAGGAGTTATTTTTTTCTACATTATAAAATAAATAAATAAAATAGGTTAAATCAAGTTGTTTAAAATTTTAGGTTTTCCAGGACCCTTTAGAACTAAATTTATTTCAGTTTTAAGTTTTTAATCACTGCCAATGTCATCAGAGAAAATGTCACAGATGATTTAAACTATATTTTACGAAGGTGAAAGCATTCTGCTATCCATGGTTCTGAAACAGCTGTTCGGTCATATACTGAAGCATATCAAATGATTAAATGTTAAAGCCAAACCTCAGTATGTTTAGTCGACACTGCTTCTTCAGTCCATCAGAGAGAAGCTTCACTCCTGAATCATGTAGTTTATTGTTGGTCAGGTCCAGTTCTGTCAGATGGGAGTTTGATGACTGTAACACTGAGCAAACAGTTTCCAAGTGTTGATCAGTGAGAGCACATCCAGCAAGTCTGTAACAGAGCATGGAAATCATGGTGTGTCTTTTATTAAACACATTTCTAATACACAGTGTGCCAGGAAGGTTTATGTCAAGGGTCACATATGGTTATTGCCTAAATGAGACAAATGATCCAGAAGGAGTTAGAAAAGAATTTCAAAAATGTTTTAACGCATTTAAATATGAATTTGAATTAGCTCGAGCCAAGGAAACTTCATTACACTAAGCCAAGCCCTCACACAACTACATGCAAAATCAGTTTTATAGATTTATATATATATATATAGTATACACAGGGACAACTATGTATATTCATACATAGTATTTTTATAACAATTGGTTTATTGGGACAAACAAACCTCATAAACCATGTTCATATTGTAGCACCCATGTCATTACAAATTTGTGGCCTCAAAAACTATGTGATTGCAAACATGTTTTCCACATAGCTCACATCAGTAACAATTTGAATATAACTGTGTTATATAAACAAAAACAGGGCATATACTTGACAGAATAGTTTGAGTTTCTTCTGTACTGAAATGAATGAATACTCACAGAGCTCTTCTGCAGTTCCCCACAGCTGGTATCAGTCTTTGTCTTCCCTCAGCTGATGTGCTGTATTTCTGAACATCCAGCTCATCCAGCAGCTCCTCTGACATCTGAAGCATGTAGGCTATTGTTGAGCAGTAAGTCGCAGAGAGTGCATACTCAGAGTGTTTGTCTGATTTCACAAACTCCTGAATCTCTCTGGACAGAGTCTGATCTATCACTTCCTGCAGACACAGGAACAGATTGATGGATCTTTCAGTGGGAAGATCATATCCATATTTGATCTTGTCTTTAATGTACTGTGTGGTTACTCTGATGCTCTCTGAGCTGTTCTCTGTGTGTGGCAGTAGATCCTGTAAGAGTCTCTGATTGGACTCCAGTGAGATGCCCAGCAGGAACCTCAGGAACAGATCCAGATGACCATTCTCACTCTCAAGGGCTTTACCTACTGCTGTCTCTAACACCGTATACAGAGAGAGATTAAGAAACTGCAGCAAGTCTTTGTTAACCATATGAGAGTAAAACAGATAGAAAGCAGCGAGAAACTCCTGAACACTCAGATGAATGAAGCTGTAGACTTTCTTCTGATGAATCACAGACTCCTGCTTAAAGATCTCAGTGCAAATCCCAGAATACACTGAGGCGTCAGTAACGTCTATGCCGCTCTCAATCAGGTCCTCCTCATAGAACATCACATTGCCCTTCATCAGCTGTTTGAAAGCCACTTCAGCAAGCTTCACAATCACTTCTCTGTTGGACTGCAGGAGTTTCTCTGGATCTCTCTCATACTTCTGGTTCCTGGTGTTGATCTGAATCAGCAGGAAGTGGATGTACATTTCAGTCAGAGTTTGAGGGATTTCTGCTCTCAGATCTTCTTCCAGGAGCTTCTGAAGCACAGTGGATGAGATCCAGCAGAAGACGGGGATGTGGCACATGATGTG